>JAODAL010034690.1:0-43931 GCA_025379985.1 Phyllomedusa bahiana | reverse complement strand
AAAATAGGGGAAGAGAGTCAGCCTTCCCCTTACGCCTTGGTTACTTAAAAGTTTGTATTAATACGGCCGACAAGAGCTGCGGACGGCTTGCGCAGAGAGAGCTTTTATCTGATGAGACTGAGCTGCAGAAGTTTTCAAGGCACTGGGTAGAAAGATGTTTTCTCTTGTATACAGAATAAACTATTTGTAGTGTGATTATCTGAGTAGACCCCGGCTTTATCTGATGACAGAGAACATGAAGAAGCTGCTGTGGAGAAAGCTGTTGTCTTTTGTATACAGAATCCACAAGTTGCAGTTTGATTATTTCAGTGAACATTTCACACGATCCCTTATGCAGCTCTGCCTCTGGCTGTCTCTCTCTCTCTCAGAGCTCCATAGCTTGTTTACATTTGCTTCTTAGCAGATAAGACACGTCCCGCAACACCCCTTTAACATTCTAAGACACCTTTGCTGAGAATTATTCTGGTGAGCTGCCATTGCACATTGCTATCTGTAATTAATATAAATACTAATAGCAGAAAGCCATTAGTGCTGCCATATGGTTTCCAGTATCCTCACATATGAGAATATACTTTATCATAGGCAGGTTCCTTTCTCTGCAAGCTGATCTCATTGCTACTTTCTTGTCTCCCTCTTGACCTTGGGCATCATGATATTTTGACACTGCCCCTCATACTTACCTCTTATCATGTATCTTGGGATGTGTGAAACAACATCTGCTATTTTAAGTGCATTAACAGAAAAGCACTGTGCTAACAGCATTTTAGAATAAACACTGAGGAGCAATACAAGAATGAATGCAGTGAAATTATCTGTGGTGCATTACATAAACATGAAAAGGACTGAATGTTCTAATTCAATGTGAAAAGGCCATTCCATTTTAAGAAACAGTGAAAAAACGTGTCATTTCCTAAATGGATCTACATTCTAAACATCAATATGTTCCAGATTTTCAACCCCCTTAAAAACTCTGTATATTTTTCTGTTCTGTTAAAGTCAATGGGAGCAGCTTTTTCTCTTTTAAAGTAAATGTCCATCTCTTAACACCATGTGGTTTTAAGTCAAACAGCTAAATTTATTGTTATAGCAATTAAGTTACATGATACAAGTGTCTGTAGTTGGCACTAAAGGGAGCTCAAGAGTTTACTGTATATTGGTATATTACTGAAATCATAAGTTGTATGCATTAAAGGGGTTCTCTCTAGTGTTGAGCGATTACATTGGACATCGACATCTGTCGATGGTCGATAGTCGACCATCATCGACAAGGTAGTCGATGGTCGATAGCAGATTATGAGCGATGACCATTAAAGTCTATGGGAGAGCAACAACACCTTCATTCTTACACCCAAACAGGGCTGGAGAAGCTGGAATTAAAATCCACAACAGTCAAATGGATACGTGCTACATCTTAGGCACCACACTTAGGTTATAAAAGCCACAGAAAATCAATCACAGACCATTCACTATCCCTGTTTTGTACACAGCCTGACCCTTAAACCTGCATCACCCACAAATTAAAAAGTGCCAGAAGGCAGTATGATTTGAACCATCATCTTACTTGAACTGGACATTGAATATCCCTGTCCTGGAACGCAGCATGAGCCCCAAACCTGCATGACCCCAGATTAAAAAGTGTCGGAAGAAGGAGTCTTTCAACCACCATTTTAGTTTCACTGGACATTGACTATCCCTGTCCTGGGCCACAGCATGAGCCCCAAACCTGCATGACCCCAGATTAAAAAGTGCCGGAAAAAGGAGTCTTTCAACCACCATTTTAGTTTCACTGGACATATACTGTCCCTGTCCTGGGTAGCGCTTGCCCCTCCGTATGAGTGCGGACCAATTGAGCTTCACTTGGAAATACTGGTGGTTAACGCTCCTGTTCCACCCAGGTGCCCTTTATCTTGGCATTCTTTTTCTCATTTTACTCAACGTGCTGGAGGAAATGGTCTCTGTACTTTGTTCTCTGTCCGTGCTCCATACTCCATGTCCTCTGAATAACCTACATCTGGTCAAGTTTTCCTGTACCTCCCTTGTACAATTCAGAGGAATTTTTTACCAGCTATTTTGTACATGCAAGTTTTTTAGTAGTTTAATTCTAGAAAACACATTTTTAAAATAGGATGGAATCCCACCATGTCTTTGTTTCTCTTTTTTAATTGTATTAAATGGGTTGTCTCAATACAGGGATTGATAGCTCTGTTAAAGATCTTGCAAAAACAAGTCATTTTGCAATATGTGTCCATTAACAGTGTCCTACCTATTCCTGTTTCTGACAGCACCATCACCCTTGAGCCACTCTTGACAATTGTGAGGAACAAATGTCTGTTAGAAACAACATTTTTTTTATAATAGGACCTGTAGTATAGCTGCATGTCACAGCAAAATGCCCCCAAAAATTCAAAGCATGACCCTTGAGCCACTTTGGACAATTGTGAAGAACAAATGTCTGTTAGAAACAACATTTTTTTTATAATATAATGGTCTCACACACAGCCGACGCTGTCATGCCCTCACAGGGCGGGAGATGACTTACAGTTCGGAACTTAAATACCTGGTGGTTTACCGGTTTACATGATAAGTTTACAAGGCGATATCGTGCCGATTGAACGTAAGGTAGTGTTCATTTTTTGTTATGTAAACACGGTATGTCATGACGATTCTGCATGATTAACTACCATCAGGTATTTATCTACCTTTTATTTTCTTGCCTTACATTATTGCAGCCATTGATTTGTTATTGTACCCAGACACTTGGTCCATTGAAACCTTTCCATACTGTCCCCTGATGATGTCATGGATGATTGAAACATGTTGGGACGGGACCATGAGGAACAATAGGGTGTTTTTGAATTAGGGCAAGGCTGCGGACAGGAACGCCCTTATCGGGGCGAGTATCCTGTATTTTTTCCAGCTAGGTAAGGGTATACTAGGATTGTAGGGCCAGGTTCTGTATATCTCTCTGGTCCCATCCATGTGGTTGTTTCTTTCCTCCCATAGTTTTTTGTGAGTTTTTTGAGAAAGATTGTGATATATTTTAATATATTTAATAAAAGTTATTTTTTAGGACCGATTTTTCCTCTTTAAAATTGTCTTTGATATATGCTGGTTAAGAGGTTATGGTACTATTGGTAGGGATCTGCTAGGTACTTGTTTCTTGTACTGCTGCTGACTCTACTATACGTTTTCTGTACGTTCATCGTTCCTGCTGAACACCTGCTGCTGCACCAGCTTGCCATTTACATGTTGCCATACCCACTATCTGCTTCCATCCTGGACTGTGCCAGCCATTCACCTGCTATACCTGGACTGTGCATACGTTCTACGGCTACATCTGCAGTGACCTGTCTCCGCTCCAGCACCTGCTACCCGGACCTCCACTTCGGCTACCCACTGCTTGTGTTCACCAGCTGCGCTCGCAGTGGGCCCAGAGGATCCACCCAACACGCACGTTTCCAGCCACCTGGGTTGGAATTGTTACATTCATGAGCAGGTGTTAGCCCCACCTACCAAAGGCTCGCCCCGCCCACCTGGCAGTTATTCACATGTTTCTACCTATTCAAAGTAATAGGTTAGTCAGTTGGGAGGTGGGCGGGACTAGCCCCACGTGGGCGGGGCATGAAAAAACTGACTCTTTTTATGACTCTTTTCTGGCTGAAAACTGCAGATTTGCGCATTAAATGCTCTAAAACTACAGCATCTTAGAGAATAAGGGACGCAGCGCTGGAAACAGCATGTCTGACACTAGCTTGTGTTGTCCTCAGCCAGAGGGGCATAAACTATGTAACAGGTTCTCTTTAAAACCCTGTAACATTTATTAATCTTTAAAGGAGTTGTCTCCCTACAGAGTTTCATAGGCTGCATGAATGAAATACTCTGTCACTTCCTGGTTCAGACTGACTAATTTGCATACAGCTCCATGCTTGTATTCAATGCTGTGCTTTCAGTTGCTAATTAGATCAGATTAGCTCAGAAGCTTCTCAAACTGCTTGCAGAAGGCTTTATCTGATCCCTCAAACAAAAGCCCTAATTACAGTTCTGTTTATTTTACATAAATCAAGCTTTTTATTGCCCAGCAGTAACTCACTCACTGCTATCTCATAGAACAAACAGCAGGGGGAGAATTGTTTACAGGTTGGTTACTGAGGGAACTGAAATAGCCAGGGAGGTCATAAATTCACTTGTATCTCCTTAGGGAAAACAGATGAACAAAGCAATATATTTGGAAAATGTCTTTATTTTGTGTTCCCTACAATTTGAAAGCTATTCTTTGTAGCGGGACAACCCCTTTAATACATAAATGTACTTGGGCGACATGTATGCACGGGGCTGCACCAGTATTCTGGTATCCTTTCAGCCCAGAACTGGCACAGGCCTGTTCTCTAAATGTATGAGCAGACGCACTCCAAAATTAGGTGCACTCTGTAATGCGAATAAGATGTGGGGGCGTTTTGGAGCTGAGTCGCACCACGACCGTATGATTCTACACATTTATGATGGTAGGACGGCATAATTGGGCGCATTACTTGATGGACACGTGTCTTTTTTCAACTTTTTTTAGGGTCTGCCTGTACATAAGTAATTAGCGTTAGTTGAGGGAGATATGCTGAGTCTATAGACATAGATTGTGCTATTAGCAGGGAAGGATTAGGCTATGTCTACACAGGATACAAAAACGATCATATTTTCGACGGTTTTCAGATTCTAAAACTGCTGAAAATCCGACCGTCCAGCCAGCCCATAGACTAAGTCAAAAACCGACCTGTAGTCTACACAGGTCCTTTTTTTCTGCTCATTTTCTGTTGCCGGCGGATTTAGGAACTTTTTGCTAAATACACCGGCATTTTGAGGTTTGTCGTCGGTTTCGCATACAATCATTGTATGGGCTGAGAGCAAAAAAAATGAGAACTGACTGCAGTTTTTGCAAAAATGGCAGTTGTGCATCAGAAAAAAAAACGCCCTACTTTCCGATGGTTTTTGGCCGATGCTGTGTGGATCTAGCCTTACTCAGTTGTTCAAACCACTCTTACGTAGCAGAACTATGTGGGACATATATGAATGGGGCTGTCTGATATTTTTAAAAGTACTAATTCACAGCTACCACTATTAGGCTGTGTTCACACGGCTTATTCAAGCCGTATTTGCGGGACGGATCCCGCCCGCAATATGGCTTGAATAAGGGGCGGGGGCACGGCGGGGGAGCTGCTCGCCGGCCCCATAGACAATGCATTATTTACGGCGCATACGCATGTCACTTTCTCCCCACGCGGCGGATTCGCCGAGCGGGGAGGAGCGACGGAATCCACAGTTCTCTGTGAGAACTGTGGATTACCGTAATGACAGGGACGGATTGGAGCCATACTGAAGCGCAAATCCGGCGCGCAGTACGGCTCCAATCCGCGGCCAAATAAGCCGTGTGAACGGGGCCTTACTCCCATGGCTAGGAACAAGGTCACAAAAAAAAAAAAGAAAAATCAGACGACAAAAAAAATAAGGGCGACATGTCCGAAAAGTGGTGTATCTATGCCAGTTTTAGGTGCATTAAATCAGTGTAAAGTGCGCCTGAAAGTCCGATACTTTCTAAAAATTGCCGTCAGGTATACCTTGCATAGATAACTTAATGCGCCTAAAATGGCACATCGTATCAAAAAGGGCGCATTGCTCAATACTCGGCACATAGCATATCATTGGTAGTATATGGTATGCGTCTATCAAGGCTCATTGCCGGACGGGGCGCATAACATATGTAAGGCGCCTCAATAGGCGCATTTCGCGACGGGGGCACACAGTGCACCATATTTAGGTGCATTACAAAGTGTCATTCCCGGTGTAATATACGCCTAGTTTTGGTGTACGACAGTTCCTTTCCACCAAGAATATGGCGTAAAAAGTGGGTTTGCCGCAAAATAGAACAAAAAACTGGCATTGGCGTGTTAGGACATGTCGCCCTAAGACCCTAATCCTAAAATCTAACTTTTACTAAGTAACTTAAAATCCACGTCCAAAATTATAGGCTACACATATACTCAATACCAGGAACACCAAACATATGAACAAACCTCCAAAAAATCTCCTCACTGAGGGTAAATTCAATAAAGGCAATACATTCAGCAATAATTGATTTTACTCACGGTTAGATGATCATATAGTCAAGCTGAAATGATTAGATGATCATAATCCATCTGAAAAAATCCTAATCTCACCCTACATTCACACCTAAGGAAAACATGGAGTTATCGTCCCAAAAGGGACGGCCCCATACACCGATGGCTCCCCCTAGGTGAAAAATTCTAAGTGAGGAGTAGAGAGGTGATAAGGTTGCATAGAATGTACTAATATATAGAAAAACGCCACTTCATCCCGACGCGTTTCTCCCCTATAATGTTTAAGGAGTTCTTCAGGGGATCCAGAATGTGGCTTACATTCAATAGACCCACAATGGAGTCTTGTCCTTTATGCATATTTTTGGAGGTTTGTTCATATGTTTGGTGTTCCTGGTATTGAGTATATGTGTAGCCTATAATTTTGGACGTGGATTTTAATGTATTTAATAAAAGTTAGATTTTAGGATTAGGGTCTCAGATTTTTGTCCCCTGTGAGTTTATTTTATTTTTAAAAGGTCTTTCATCAAATCTTAATTTAGATTATGAGCCTCAATAGGAACAGGGACCAATCTGAGTAATGACAATCTCTGTACAGCACTGTGGTATATAACAGCACTATTTAAATGAATAAATAATCGTGCCAGAGCTCTGACCCACTTGATGATACAATGAAGTATCTAATGTAAACCATGAATCAAAACTTTGGAAAAAAAATAAAAACCTCGAGACACTTTATACAGCAATTCATGTAACCATTTAAGCATTCAATTATTAATATAGAAACGGTTTCAAGTGAAATGAAGCAGAATAATAGTTGTGAAAGCACATCTGCGGTATTGTAGTGACCAACAAAAACAAACAATATCAATTAATGAGGCCATGTTCAATTATTATTTTTTTTGCTTAGGCAAAGCATGGGGGTGTTGTTTTCAACAAAATAGTCATTCATTTTGTTGCACACATACTCAGCGATAAAACAATAGCCCATACAGTGAGGGACAGAACCGACTTCTCTGTGCACAAAGACTGCGTGTTTTTTGCTATGTCATTTTGAATACTCATAACAATGGTCCATTAACACTGTGGCCCTTAGGTTAATCAGATAATAATCACAGTATGCTATGATATTTCGATATATATGCCTTCCTCTGTGTTTCATTCAGATTGGAGGTTGATTCACAATAGTCTCCGCAAATATGAATATATTGAGTTTGAATGAGATTCTCTTTGTCATGTGAAAATTATACAGAACATTCTTTGCTGCAATTGAAATTAGTTTTAATTAATTTACAGCAATTCGCTAACAAGTATATATTTTGTAGATTCTTGCATTCATTTCATTAATTGGATAATAATTATAATAGAACTGACGTAAAGCTATATGTGACATCTGCTTTGACTAATTTTAGTTCAATACTGAGCAATTCTGCAAGATGTATGCCTTTGTATGTAGTCAAGGTATATTTGTGTGCTATGACAGAAAATGGGAAGAAATGCTTAGTTTTATCTTGTGTGTTTATATATATTTTTGTTCAATTTTTTTTTCTTTTTTTTTCTTTTCTTTGCTTTAAATACTTGCTGGCAACCCATTGGCTATAAACTTCCAGTTGGACACTGGAAGACTGTGCAGAGGTCACAGCTGGACATTAGGGGCGGCATGTTGAACGCCAAATTTCATACATTTTGCCGAATTGTGTAGCTTTGGTAGTGGAGAGCCGTCTCACCAGAGAACAGGCAAGGATGGTTTATTACCATCCCTGCCTTTCCTGTTGTATACATAATGGCAATGTGTGTTTACATTAGCTGGAAACCTTATGGGTTCCTGCTTAGTAGCCCTGGAGGTCATGTGATCACCAGGGCTCAATAACTGCAGATGCCGCCTGATCTTAAAGGGGTTGTCTCACTACATCGATTCATCTTACCTTAGTCCTGTTTTCTTGGTTTCATTTTGAATTCAGGTGTGTGTTTACTGGCTTTGACTAGGCTGCAGGAGAAGCCAGGTCTGTAGCTATAGCAACCAGTGCGGGCAGCCTATCAGGAGAGAGTAAACAGGTCTGTAGCTATAGCGACCTGAGAAGCTGATGCAGTCCATACAAGAGGGGATATCTAGGAATAGGTAGGACAATGTTAATTGACATATGTTGCAAAGTGACTTGTTTTTGCAAGATCTTTAACATAAAAAGCAATCCTTGTAGTGAGACAAACCCCTTTAAGTGTATGTTCACACAGCGTATTTTGTCCGTGTGAAAATATGTTATTAGATGCGTGTTTGGATCCGTCTTTCGGACCCAAGCACACATCTAGCAATGAGCAGTGTGATTTTACATTGCTTACAATTGCTTACAATGTAAAAACACGCATTGGCGTCTTTCGGATCCGTCTTTTGGATCCGTTCTAAGAATTGACATGTCAATTCTTGGTCCGAAAGACGCAGCAGGCGCCTTATTTAAAACTATAGGGTTTGTGCCTGCTGCAGCCAAAACGCCTCCAAACTCGCACCTGCATGTTGGATGCGTTTTGGATCCGATTGACGCTGCGTTTTTGGATGCGATTTTCGGATCCAAAATCGGATCCAAAAATGCTGTGTGAACAGAGCCTAAATGGACCAGATCAGTTCAGCAGTGACTTCAGAGGGCTGTATTTTCCCAGCAACTGATGCTAACATACTGTATCAGCCTCAATTCCAGTGGAAATCAACAATAAGACAAAAAGTTAGGTAAAAAATGTTCCTTAAGGGTGCGTTCCCACGGCAAAGACAAAATAGCGGTCGGATTTTCCAGCCGGTATTTTGTCTTTTTTAGGAACTTTGGGGGCGGCTTTTGCAGATTCAAGCTGTCCCTCTTCCCACTCACATGTTCATGTTCTGGCCAAAAACCGGGTGGAAGAATGAACATGTTATAAGGAACGCCAGCGGTGTCAGAAACTGTCCGGCGGAAAATCCGTACAGTGTGGACTGCTGAATGGATTTTCTAGTTAAATCAATGTAAAAATGTCTGTAACAGAAGAATGATGCAATTCCCAAACTTATTTTGGTCTAATTTTCTTACATTAATAGAATAACTTTGAGCAATAAACTTGTGCCTGCTCAGGAAGGGGGATAAACGGTCAGGAACTGGATACAGATACTGGATACAATTATTAAACGCAATATAATTTAATGCATGTGGCTAACTTATCAGGCTTGTCCGCCATTGCATAGGAACCCATTAATCAAGTGTAAACTAAGAAAGGACCTAGCAGCAAGTTTTCAATTCCCATGCAGTGCTGCCACATGGCAAATAAAGTATTACACACTTGAAATCAATGACTGTATAATGGACAGTTCTCCAGAGCTACAGACATTTTTCGTGGCTGCTATCTGCTATGAAAAGGAGACCGCCTTCTATTAGAATTTGATAATAATATATTAGAAAATAAGGTTTGTAAACTATACAAACCAATAGGGACTGCCAGTTGGTTCTAGGAATTGCATAGTTAGTGTGTAGATGATGTACAAAAAAAGCACATGGAATTGTAGATTAATATTTATTATACTATGTAGCTTTGTTGCATGGATAAAACTGTCCTAAGAAGACAAAAGGCCACTCCAAGCAATGGTATGGCAAGGTCTACTGAAATATAGCAGTCAAGAGAATACTAGAGTACTCAAGATATTCATTGACTTAGGTCAGTAAATCCCTCTCAGAATGCAGTAAACTTTATCAATAAAACTGTTAAGCTGTAAATTTGTCTAGAGGCTAACAGTGAGGCTTTCATCAGTGGAGAGAATTTGCTGCCTTATAGAATCACCATTCCAAACAATATGAGAAGTTAACCACTGTTTGATATACCAGAAATCAGGAGTGTCACTAGGCAGTTTTATCCGGGGTTTGTGCCCCAGATAAAACTGCCAGTGCCTCGAACCTAGCCGGGTTCCAGGCCTATGCTGTGGGCCTGGAGCGCCGATGGTCTCTTCAACTGTACGTGTGTCCTGGATGCAAATACAGTTGAAGGCTTCCGCGGAGCAGAGAGCGAGCACTTCCTGCTCTGGAGTACTCCAGCGAGCCGCAAGCAGGCTTGCGGTCCTCTGGAGAATCTTGCACAGGCGGCATGAGTATGTCATCATGCTGCCTGCGTGGCATGATGACGTCATGCAGTCTGTGCCGGGAAGAAGACGGAGACCAGCGAGACCTTCAGGGAGTGAAGGAAAGGTGAGTACTGTAATTTTTTTTTAATATGCCCTTTTACCTACCTATATCTATACTTGGGGGCCTTTTACCTACCTATATCTATACTGGGGCCCTATTACCTACCTATACTGGGAGCCCTATGACCTACCTATATCTATTCTAGGGGCCATTTTAACTACCTATAGCGATACTGGGGGCACCATCACCTACCTATATCTATTCTGGGGACCTTATTACCTACCTATATCTATTCTGGGGGCCTACTACCTATCTATACCTATACTGTGAGCCCTATTGCCTACCTATATCTATACTTGAGCCTTATTACCTACCTATATATTCTGGGGGCCCTATTACCTACCTATATAGACTGGGAACCCTATTACCTATCTATATACTAGGGGCTTTATAACCTATCTATATATTGGGGGACCCTATTTATCTATAGACTGGGGGACCAAATTATCTTTATACCGACTGGGGGACACTATTTTCTATATACCTACTGGGGGACACTATTACTGATCTACAGACTGGAGGCCCTATTACCTAACTACAGACTGGGGACCCTATTATCTATATACCTACTACTATTACCTACTATTTCCTACCTACTATTACCTATATATCTACCTACTGGGGAACATATAACCTTTATACCTACCTACTGGGGGACATATAACCTATATATCTATCTACTGAGGAGACCTATATACCTAGCTACTGGGAGGGGGTCTATAAACCTACCTAATGGCAGCTTATAAAGGAACGATTGGTGACTCCTCATCCCCCACAGCAGACACCTAGCTTTCTTATCATAGGAAAGCGAGTTGCTGTGGGGATGGGGTGTCGCCATGCTTTCCTGTATAAACCCTCATTAGGAAGGAAGTTATATAAATCCCCCAGTAGGTTGGTATATATGTGCCAGATTTTAGGATTCTAAAATGTTTGTGTGGTAAATTCTGCAGAGACGAGTTGTGGTCGGGAGAAGTCATCATGGCGGGCTGGGCCGGATGGAGAAGGGAAAGTGAATGACTCCGATCAAGTATTTTCTGTCCGATCAGCATAGACGTCACCTGTAAGTCACTAAATGTAACTTCAGTGTAATCACTTACATTTCTGCAGAGCCTACATACAAAAATTCTACCTCTATATGATCACTGTATGGCGGTAGAATATGTCTGCAGAGCCTTTGTACACTGGTAATCTACCAGTATATGGTGACTGTACGGCAGTAATATATGTCTGTAGAGTGCATTGGTGGTCACATTTGGCCATGGTCTGGCAGTATTATTCGATCCTTAAATAGTAATAGTTTTAGGTATTGTTTTTTTTTTTTTAATAACAATGATACGTCTGGTAGATTTGCTCCATGTCTAGGTGTATTATTTGGTGACTGTTATTTATAAGGTATTACACTTTAATACATAGGTGAGTGCTTTTGAAAATACAAATTGTCATCGCTGATTTTCATTGTACAGTGACTGCTGAGGTGATGGACAGGATCTATGTGGAATATGCAGAAAATTATTGACAGTAATTTTTTTTCTATGTAAAAATGCATCCTGCAGTTCACAATGTGGTGTGAAAAATGCTATGTGAACACAGCCCTACTGAGCAAAACTTAACACAAAGAGCCTGGGCCCCGGCTGTTTTAGGACCCTAGCATCGCCCCTGCCAGAAATCTTTAAATATCTCTTGGCCTCATCTGTCAAACTGAACTTTTTGCTTGTAAGAAAAACACAATTTTAGGGTGATGCAGAACACAAACACACACTAGTCACTCCATAAAGCAGAGTGGTGGAGGCATGATGCTGTGGAGCATCTCTTGTGAAAACAGTAAAATGAATATAACAGAATAAAGGGAAACCTGCTGCAGTCTACAAGAGAACTGGGAGTATATATTTTTTTAGGAAAAAAGTCAACGCTACACAGGGATGGGAGAAATAGGTAGATAGGTATGAATAGAGAGGAAGAGAGAAAAATTCACAAATAATGTTGTAAGGGCTTGTTCACACGGAGTTTTCACTCCGTGTTACAAGCGCTTTAGGTATCCATCTTGGGGTCCGCTCTGTCGGTCCCAAAGACAGATATAACAATTAGCAGTGAGATTATAACAGCACGCTGCGCTGATCACGGAGCGGCGTTCACATGAGGGATCGCAGCTACGTGTTTCAATAGCACAGCTCAGCTCCGTCTTGAAAAGAATTGCATGTCTCACTGCTAATTGTTAGATCCGTCTTGGTGACCGACAGAGCGGAACCCAAGACGGATCCCTAAAGCACTTGTAACACGGAGTGTAAGCTCCATGTGAACAAGCCCTAATAGTCACGAGTTATTATTTTAACTAACATGGTATTCTCTCATCATCTTTGTAGTGCAGTAGCAGTGGAGATTTAATGCTGATGGCCCTATTACAATTTGCAATGTCTGCTCTATGTACATATATTTGTTTAACAAAAATACATTCCCTAATATGCTATATAGAGATATAAATAATACCAAAAAATGAACAGAAAACATTGGTCATTACCGTTATTCTAATTTCATGTGTTACTTTATGCCACACCTTCCGATTAACAAGTTGTACAAAAAATAGTAGTAAAGTCATGATTGACATGACAATGTACATAAATCTTATATATACAAATAACATGGACATGGTTTTTCTAATTTACCTAATATAGCAATATTATCACTGCTATAAATGTGTGTATATATATATATATATATATATATATATATATATATATATATATATATATATATATATATATATATATATATGCACAGATACACACCTTATCAATATAGGTAAAGGATGTCGTGTTTCATGTTCAGACCCAAAGGAGCTAGCGTACCCAAATGAAAAATCCAACATACTTCTTGACTGAGACGTTTCTGTTGATAATCTCTGCCACTTATGGGTCTTGTGACCCGGTCCAAACCGATGAAAGATTATTTATGTGATAAATTCTAGATATGTGAATGAAAAACATTTCCAAATTGGGGTCAATGCACTTGTATGTACCACTGCCTAAAAACACTGATGTAAAAACATTGAAACAAATGCAGCTTTTATTGCTAAAAGTTAAAGGAGTTGTCTCATTACGAGCTTTCCGCCTGTCTGTGTCCCTGGTAAGTTGAACTGAGGGGCGTGCTTCTTGGTCTGTCTGTTCTGCTCCCTCTCCCCCCTCCCATCAGCACACAGGCAGCTACGTAACTTCTATACAGGGGGGGGGGGGAGGGGGTTTGCTCTCAGAGTTCACCCTGTGTGTGCCTGCCTAGGTCTGTTGCAGGAGAGGGCTGATCTAGGAGTGTAGAAAGGAATATGAAGCTGTGTGCTAATAGAGCAGAGGGGATGCATGTGTTCCTATATCCCCTGCTTAGCTTACAAGTCTCCACATCTCCAGCAACAACAAGGGCAGTGTTACTATACTCAGGATGTGTCCCTAATACAGGAGAGCATAAAGTATTCACATGCCTGATTTGTATAGTATTAGTATAGTCACAGTTCCAAAGACATATCATGATTATAGTAACAGACAGGGTCACTGCTGTCACATCTATCTGTGTAGAGAGCAGGAGGAAGCAGGGACACACAGGGTTAATCCAGGCAGCTCGGACACAGACGCCAAAGTCCTCCCTCCCCCCTCCCCTCCTCCTCCCTCCACTCCAGAAGCATTCTGTGCGGGAGGGGCTCTCTGCTCCGACCTGTCTTCAAAGGTGATGAGTCATTCAGACCTGACAGCCAGTAAGATAAGGATCAACAGGTCGGCTACTATAGAGATTTGAGAAGCTGATGTAGTAATACTAACAGGGCTAGCTCAAAATCAGTAGAACATTTGTAATGAACATATATTGCAAAGCTGCTTGTTTTTTAAAGATCTTTAAATTAAAACCCAATCATTGTAGCGAGACAACCCCTTTAAGCTCTGCTAAACTGCGATGCCTATTTTCTTGACTTGCTAACTAGAAGAAATCTGGTACATTCAGGCAACTATGACTCCTGTGGCTCTGCTTATTTCCTGGTTACATAGAGGATCAGATGTTTTACAATGCAACATGCTGAACTTTGTTTCCCAAGAGCAGACATGGGTGGATAGAAAAGAGGTTATATAACCGTAAACAGGGCCACTCTTGTTCATTGACCCTGCCTGGTATTGCAGCTCACTTCCATTTAATAGAGGACTAAATGGCAGCCCCTCAATGGAGCAGGTTTCTATTGACTTGTTGCAAAGCATTAGAAGAATAAAATCTTTAATAAAATATATAGGGGCCTCATGTACGAAAACTGTCTAGGTCTAAGACTTTCTTTGTTGCCCATAGCAAGATATAGTGATCTGAAAAAATTAAAAGGGGGGCTTTGATTGGTTGCTATGGGCAACAGAGAAAGTCTTAGACCTAGACAGTTTTCATACATGTTCCCCCCATAATTGTTTTCTTCTTACTTTTGCCTCTTGACCTTTAATATATTATACTTATTTCCAGATATCTGGTCTAAAAACCATTGGGTCTATTTGTACTTTGCTAATTATTTAATCCTTGGCACAAGTATTTTCTGTCATTGCATGATCTTCCTCATTTCTATAATAAATGTAAACAGAAAAATCTATGAAAATACAATAAATATTCATTTTTTTTATGTAAGAATGCCAACGTTATTATGGACAAGGCAGTAGGTATATGGTTTTCATATAGAAAAAACTGTGCTCTACAGGTATATTGCATGATATTCACTTGTAACTATGATGAGGGTTTAGTAATCCAGTGCAGGAATCTCTGTTAAGAGTCTAAGAAATTTTTGCACAATAACATTTTTAAATATTTTGGCACATAAATGAATGGAGTAACAACATTACTAAACAATCAGGATTGCAGAACAAAACACTGTCGTATCACTCACTGCTCAACAATCACATTGTAATTGACTGCTTTGGCTCTGCTTACAGATTAATTTCTATGCCATTGTCTTATTTGGTGCATATATAGATGTGAAAGGAGTATAATACAATAAGCAATGTAGTCATGATTTATTTCCACTTCGTTATTGAAATATAATGCAAGAATATTAGGAATGTGGTTGGTTTCAGACAAACACTGATTTACAGTTTATTTCTGTGGAAATTGTCTTAGTCATAAGACTTGGAGCGTCACAGAGTTGTAGGTTTCCTTCTCAAAAAGTTGTAGATACGTATTTGGCCCTAGATGCCTACATGGGCAATACGAACAAAAAAGGGCTCAAAAGTCCAAGAGGCCAGCACCATGTCTTAAAATAAATCAAAAACTTTTCACCCGAAACGCGTCGGTCTGTTTGACCACTTGGATATCTACATCCTTTAATGGATTTATAAATAAAGAAGTTTTTGATTTATTTTAAGAAATGGTGCAGGCCACTTGGACTTTTTGAGCCATTTTTGTTCCTGTTCACAACCGTGAGCCTGCGGGAATTGTCCTGCACCCTCAGATCGTTTGTCAGCCTAATTGCAGGTGAGCTGGTTGGATTTGTTCTTGAACAAGTGGATACACATGGGCAATACCTGATAGTCCATATCCTCTCTTCTGAATAGAAAAAAATATATATGCTATTTTCAGCAACCTATATAAGCAATCTAGTAACTGTTTTTGTATTGTCCCTGGTTTTTTCCCGCAAAGGAGTATTTATTTCTGACACAGTTTTATCACATTCACAAAATCTATCATAAAACGTCTGATAGGTTCCAGACTCCAAAGAGGAGATGAGTTGGAGAGGAGGCTGTATATGTGTGCTGTTCTCTCTAGTTATAGTTGTGAAACAGCCACTTCTGTAACCCCAAAAAACTATGGTGAAAATAGAAATCTCATATCCTCTTTCTGGAGAAGTGAGCCCCACATTCTGATCTCTGGGAGTCCCTAAAGTGGAACTAAGATGTCTCAGCTGTCTAGGGTATTTACATTTGAAGTGCCATAAAGGTCTCAGATGGGAATACAGACCCTGGGAGTAGTACAATATCAGAATGTGGTCCTTGGGCTAGAAAATATTGTGCATTCCTGCTATAGATAATATAGATGATATATACATAACATAGATCATCTTATTGAGAAAGAGATGCACAGTACTGGGTACATTCTACTATATTGGCAGTCATAAATTGTGAAACACATTTAACAGTAATGACTTTCTATTAAGCATTATACCATACTCTTTTTGACCCATAAAAGCTCTTTGAGTTATAAGGAGGATTCAAAATGGAAAGGATCAATTCTTTAAATGGAAAATGTGGCTTAAAGATGAATTCCTATAGACACAATAGAACTACAAATGTAATTTCTTCACTTTTAGGCCGTGTTCACACGGCTTATTCCCGACGGATTTGTGAGCCGTATTGCGCTCACAAATCCGGCGTGAATAAGGGGCGGGACGGGGGCCGGGCCAGAGCGCGGCGGGGGCGCCGCTCCCTGGCCCGTACACAATGCATTACCTACGGCGCGTCCGCGCCGTAAATAATGTGCATGTCACTTTCTCCCCCCGCGGCGGATTCGCCGAGCGGGGAGGAGCGACAGAATCCACTGTTCTCTATGAGAGCAGTGGATTACCGTAATGAGTCCGACGGATTGGCGCCGTACTGCAGCGCAAATCCGGCGCGCAGTATGGCGCCAATCCGCGGCAAAATAAGCCGTGTGAACGAGGCCTTAAGGTAATTATTTAATGTTGCTATTTAGCACCAACATATAGTTTAGCACTATACACAGACTATTCCAAGACAAGGCAGTCAGCTCACCTCTCATGTGAATAGCAACCTCCGGAGTGCACGGAGGGACTGGAGCTGTCCCCAACAGATATCCGTAGACGAAAGTAACTTTTCCAGCAACATCCGGGGTGAAGTAAAAAAATCCAACTTTTATTTAAATATAATTAAAATGAATAAATCATAAACAAAAAATAGACAGAAGAACGATGTAACCGCTAACGCGTTTCGGAAGACAAGCTTCCTTAATCATAGCATCCTGATAGTAACAATCGAGCTTCATTATATAGTTCAAAGCCAATCAGTTCACATGTGTGGCTAGAAAAAGTTAACCTCTTATGTGCCAACATTAAACATAAATATATGCACACACAAAACTATATAATGAAGCTTGATTGTTACTATCTGGATGCTATGATTACGGAAGCTTGTCTTCCGAAACGCGTTAGCGGTTACATCGTTCTTCTGTCTATTTTTGTTTATGATTTATTCATTTTAATTATATTTAAATAAAAGTTTGATCTTATTACTTCTCACCGGATGTTGATGGAAAAGTCAATTTCTTCTACGTATACACAGACTAGTTATACACATCATTTCCTGTTCCTCAGTGGGACTCCCAATTTAATAGCTTGTATACGCATATCCCAATTTATGTAGGCCCATTAACCTAACAGAAATTAGAATGACTATAGGAAACCTCGTTAAAAACAGGGATAATGTACAAATGGCAAAAACTGCTTTTGGTCAGGTTGAAATCCAGAACCCTGAGGCCTCGTTCACACGGCTTATTTCAGAACGTATTTACAACGGATTTCCGATGTAAATAGGTTCTGAAATCAGTTGAAAATCAGTTGCAAATAAGTGCCACTAAGTGTGGCACGTATTTGTAACTGATTTCCCGACGGATTCACCATCTCCAATCATTGTAGGTGGTGAATCCGTCCGTAAATAATTGACATGTGAATTGTTTTTCCGTCCGGATTGCCGTCGTCAATCCGCGGCGGCAATCCGGAACGGAATTTTGCGTCGTGTGAACGACGAGCCGTATTTTCTATTGAAATCAATAGAAAATAGGCTGTGACTTATTTCGGACGGATTTGCCGACGGATTGACGATCGTCAATCCGTCGGCAAATACGCGGCGAAATAAGCCGTGTGAACGAGGCCTAATACTGCAAGGAAACTGTAACCCCCTTTGTTATTGTAGCCTAACAAGCTGTTCTCAGCTAAGGATATGTACTGTCTTATATGACATTAATGTTGTTTTTAAATAGGTTCCCAGTCCTGCAAAAATCATATTTAAATATTGCCAGGCTGGGGTAAAATAGAAAAAAGTTATATTCACCTACCTGTGTTCTTGCTACTGCCACTCTAGACCCCCTGGGATCCACTCCTCTGCATTTTTTGATGTCTACAGTACAAACAATTAGGTATCAAGTCCCTCTGTATTGGCCCACATACTGTACTGCCTTGTATTGCCTTGATGTATCATGTGGTCATCCAACCTCATAATAGCAGTATTTTTCTTACTAACAAAACAGATCACACTTAGTAAAATATGTATTAGACTAGTAGGTAGCCCATCTCAAGACTTTGACTGTAAAAGAAAATGTATCCACTTAAAGGTTTTTTTTAATCTGCCTGTTTCACAGAGTCTGCTATTAACAGCCAGCTTCAAGGTCATGCTTCCTATTTAAGCTGTGGGTGGTTCTACAGCATTAACTGACATTTCAGCTCTGCAATTCCTAGCTGAGTCTGACAGAGGAACATTGGTGATGAGGAGTTTAAATAGAAGGATACAAAGCTACAGAATTCTAAAGGGTTAAAATTTGTCAGCAAGAAAGGTATTCAGGCTTATGTTCTGCTGATAAGACACAGCAGATAGTGACATCACCATCCCAGTCCCTGCTAGAGTAGTAGAGCAAGGTGGTTAGCAGTCTAGGAGACCTTCTTTAAACATGCAGGTGATAAAAATCAGAACAGGAACAGGGATTTAAAAGACAGATAGGGAAAAAATATTAAATTCAGTGGGATTCCATAATCAATTCCAAACAGCAATCTCACAAACTACTTAAAACATCTTAATAAAGCACTCCTCCCATCTTGTTCCAAGCAAGACCTAATAATTGACAGGGCTCATAGGTTATTACCTAATTCCAAAGCAAGATTTCATTTCTACTATTTAAAAGAACAAATTCTTGCTGCCACCAGAAAACTAACCCAACTCTTGGACCCTTTTCAACCCATTAAACTATTCACTGACCTTTCTCAAACTACATTTCAAGCAAGATGAGTCTTTTTTGCCGAATACTGTCACCCTATGACACAACAATATACTATGTAGGGGCTTTCCTACAAAACTCATCATCCATAAAAAAGACAAATTCTACACTAACTCCTTCATGAACAAACACTTGAGCGTATGTCACCATTTGGGACTTTCACCAGACAAATCCACTCAACACCATCAACCTCCAACACTCTCCAAGGTTCCTACTACATGGTGAAATGCTAGGAAATGACAACTCCGTATCGGCATTGTGCGACCACAAGGGTTCTGTATGGAGCTTAATGGGTAAAGCACCTGGGGCCGGGTATTTAAACCTCTCGCTGGGATTCATTCACTGCCTGTGATTGCTCTTGTGACCTGGCTATTGTCTTTGTGGGAATTGCTTTTTGTATTCTTCTGTTTCTAGACATTGGCTTGTATCTTGGTTACTCTCCTGATCTCTAATTTGGTACTGTGTTCTCTCCTGGTATGGCCCCGGCTTGCCTGTTGTTGCTTCTATTTGTTTTCTGTTTTGTTTGTGCCCTGTTTCTCTATTGTCTGTTTGATTCCTGGTTTGGTCAGGGTTTGTTTAGAATAAGGTTCCAGTGCAGGGTCGCCCTATTCGGGCGGTTGCTCTAATGTAGTCAGGGTGAGCCAGAGTGAGATCCGGGCACCCCTGACACTCAGCAGATCTAATTCTCAGAACTCTGTGGTTCAGTGAGATGTGCAGTGATAGACTGATAGCTCCTGTATTCTTTGAATCCTTTTATTGATTAGAGTTTTGCAAATCTTCCACACCTTGGTGTTTGTGTAGTATATATTTCCTATTAATTATGCTGTTTTCCCTATTCCCTTCCACTTCTCTTCCCTTGAAGTGACACTGTCAAGTCATACCAGCACTAACTCCTCTCTCTACAGGTCTCTCAATGTATTACATACCCAAGTACTGTAACTTTTCCTTCTCTCTCTCCCTAATATGACATTATCAATCTTACCTTTACTTATGAAGGGCCTGAACAGTCCCTTTAAGAGACCCATGCTGTGGAAAGAACAGGAGCAGACTCAGTGACTTGTGACCTGGGAAGAAGTCAGTGTGCAGGAACAGAAAGAGGGGGAGTTGTCTCCTATTGTGAATAGTCAAATCTGTGCTTTTAAGGATTATTACAGCTTTTTGTATTACAAAATCTGTTTTGCCGCAATGCGTTAACCCTAAAAGGTCCACGTGTTGCCTCCTGTTGTGAAAAGTGGATCCTTTGTTATCTATACACATTGGTGTCACCTTTTAGGGAAACCTTGCCTGTGCTAATAATGAAGAAATTAACGAACATTTTTCTTTATAGAACAGTTAGTGTCAAATTATAATTTGGTCTAGTGGCCAAAGTGAAAACTAAAGGACTTCAGGATTTTTAAAAATATTGATAGTGATATGGGAAATTAAAAATAAAAAACAAAACCAACAATTCTTAAAAAATGTGATTAACATAAAAACATTAGTTAAACAATAGATGACTTTCTGATGACACATTCCCTTTAACTAACAATTCTCTTATATATTCATGGTCTGCACAGACAGAAAGAAAACTGGTCTCCGCCCGGCATAGCATTGTTGACAGTTTGCACTCTGTCATACACAGAGTGCAAGAGCGGATGCACCATTCCTAACACGGACTGTGGCTCTAAGTATTATCGTCATTTCCTTAATGAATGAACTAGAGGAAGTCATACAGGCCAGATAGGTAGCTATCTTGCATATCTTTAAATTGCCTGTGTCAGTACAAACCTCTTTTGCATTAACTTCATTGAGATGTCTTGAATGCCCTTCTGTGTCAGTACAATCTGTCTTGCATTGTCTTTGTTGATATGCTTTTTTGTGTGTCAGTACAAACTGATCTTGCATTGTTGTCATTTGCATGCTGGATACATTTTTTGTACTAGTGACATATCTTTCCCTATATTATATCCCCTGAGGAGATCCTATTGATTAGGGAGGATCGAAACATGTTGGGAGTTTCAATTGTGAGGGATTAATAGGGCTTTTCTAGTAAGGGATAGGTTCGTGACACGACCGTCCTTTGTTTCGGGACGATAATCCTGGTTTAGGCAGCAGAGTATTAGCTACCTAGGGATTAATAGTGTTATCACAGCCGTTCCTTTATCTATGGAATCAGTTTTAATTGTCTATTCCACTGGATTAGAGGTTTTTGTCGCCACTATATTTTTATTGGTATATACATTAAAAGTTATATTTTAATTTGTTCTCTCCCAGTTTAGGGATTTGTTGTTTGAAAGAAAACTGGAGCATTAATCGCTCCCCCCAAAATACTATTTCTTTTTAGTTATTGCAATCTATTGAAGATGACAAGGGAAGATATATTACTTTGGTACGGATTATCAATTATGTCACTTATACCTTTGTTAACATATATGCCCCCAACTCTCGTCAGGTTTGGTTCACCAATAGAGTTTATAAGAAGGTTAAAACTGTTCTGCTAGGAACACTAATTTGGAATGGTGTCTTTAACATTGTCAACAAAGTACAACTTGATTTGACTGCAAGTAGTTCTACATCGTCAAATTGGCTCAATATCTGGCTTCAACAAGCAGAGTTAAATGAAGCATGGAGATGCTTCCATGACTCAGAGAGGGACTATACATTCTTCTCCAGAGCGCACCTCTCCGTCTCTCGTATAGACTTGTTGCTACCAAATAAAAGATCCTTGCAATTAGTGGAGAAGTGCACAACAGAAACTATTTCTTGGCAGACCACACTCCTGTCATACTCAAATTTCACCCATTATTTGAAAATAATACATCCATCGTTTCTGGCCCCAATCACCAGCAAAAGTTAAGGAAGAACCTAGCGAAGTTCTTCTCCTTCAACTCCCACTCTACCACTAGTGATTATATTTTAGTGAATGCTCATAAAGCTTTTATGTGGGGGTTCTATTCCAATGCTCCTCCAAATTAAAAAAACAAAGATGTCAGGAAATAGACCAACTTCTTGAAGCGTGGAGATGCTTCCATAACTCAGAGAGGGACTATACATTCTTCTCCAGAGCGCACCTCTCCGTCTCTCGTATAGACTTGTTGCTACTAAATAAAAGATCTTTGCAATTAGTGGAGAAGTGCACAACATCAAATATTTCTTAGCAGAACACACTCCTGTCATACTGAAATTGCACCATTTATGTGAAAATAGTACATCCTTTCTGGCCTCAAACACCAACAAAAGTTAAAGAAGCACCTAGCAGAGTTCTTCTCCTTCAACTCCCACTCTACCACTAGTGATTATATTTTAGTGAATGCTCATAAAGCTTTTATGTGGGGGTTGTAGTCCATTGCTCTTCCAAATTTAAAAAGAAAGACGTCAGAAAGTAGACCAACTTCTTGACAAAATATGTAAACTGGAACAGTGTCAGCAGGCATCTCCCTCTCCCAGCACCCAGAAGGAATTATATGGAGCTAGACTAGCACTCAAGAAACACCTGTTATGGTAACATGACAAACAAATAACATCCCTAAAGCTCTTTCACTATAGATTTGTTAATCTTAGCCAATACATGGAGAGAACAGTTGGTTGTTTGAAAACTAATACTAGAGTTCTGTATCTTCCACTGGTCGGACCATGATAAACAAGATATGGCTGAAGAATTTAGTACTTATTATAATACACTATAAAAGATGGCACTACCATTTGTACGTCTACAAAAGATATTATAGATTCCTTTTTGACATCCATTATACTCCTGTCTTTAACAATGGATCAATTAAGTGATATGAATGCTCCGCTCTCTGCAGCAGAAATTGTAGGCACTATACAATCTTTCCTATTGGGCAAGACACGGGGACCAGATGGGTACTCTAACAAATATTATATAACATTTCCCCCTATTTTACTTCCCTTCTAAGGTAAGTTTTTCAATTTGGCCAAAGACAAAGGGTCCCTTCCTCCTGAAAAGGTGGGGGTAACCATTATTACTTTACCCAAACCTGCTAAATCCCTTGACACACTGTCCAATGTCAGACCTATTACATTACTAAATTCTGACCCCAAGATCTACACCAAAGTTAGTGCCCACAGACTATGTAGAGTACTTCCATGCCTGATCAAGATGGTTTTATGAAGGTTATGCAGACTCCTGAAAGTACCAGGTGACTAATCAGTAAGTTATTATTAATATTATGTATTTTAAAACACCATTAATCCCTTAAGGACCAAATGGTTTTTTTTTTTTTGGGTTGACACATTAGTTTTTTCCTCCTTGCCTTCCAAGAGCCATAACTTTTTTTATTTTTCCATCTACATAGACATATGAGAGCTTTTATTTTACGGGACAAGTTGTACTTTCTAATGGTATTATTCACCGTACTATAGAATGTACTTGGAAAAAGCAAAAAAAATTTAAGTTCATGAAAATGTGAAAAAAAAAGGACTTGTGTCATGTTTGAGGTTTTTATTTCTGCAGCCAATAACTTCTTTGCACTTCCACCTATGGACCTGAGTGAAGGGGCATTTTTGCAGACTTAAGTGTTCTTTTTATTGGTACCATTTTGGAATAGATGCGACTTTTGTGATCACTTTTATTTCAATTTTTAGGGGACCTGAAATGACCTGAAAATTTGTTGTATGGATTTTTTTTTTTCTTCTACAGTTTTCAGCGTACATGATAAATTACGTTATATTTTAATACATCAGACTTTTTGGGATGCAGCGATACCAATTATGTGTCATTTTTTTATTATTTATTTATTTTATTTGTAAAATAGCAAAAGGGGGGTATTTGAAATTTTATTTTTATTTTTTTTACACTTTTAAACATTTTTTTTTTTTACCTTACCATTGAGTCCACCTATGGTGTTTGACCACTAGGAGATGTGATCATTTATATAGCCTATTGCATGGTATAAGCAATGCAATAGAGTATGCAAAGATGGTGGTATCACTACTTCCTGCCTGGGGCATGAAGTATTAAAACAAAAAACATGGCAGTGATGAAAGCCTTCACCAGGCTTCCAGCCACCATGTACACCAATCAGGGCCCTGCGATCTCGCCGCGGGGGCCCAGATCGGAGTGAGGAATGGTGCGCGGCACCGTTTCTCATTCATTTAGACACCACAGCCGCAACTGATGCAGCGTCTAAGGGGTTAAACAGCGCGGAATGGAGCTGGATTTTAGAGTGCAAAGAGTTAATATGTGGGCCGGAGATGTAGAGTTGGGTGTCATCAGCATAGAGGTGGTATTGAAAGCCACGTGATGCTATGTGCTGACCAAGGTCAAGAATGTAGATAGAGAAGAGTAGAGGACCCAGCACTGACGTCTGCAGAACACAAACAGAGAGGGGCGAGAGGAGGAGGTGCTGCGAGAGTGCGAGATGCTGAATGTCTGATCAGTGAGGTATTTGAAGATCCAGGAAAGGTCTAAGTCCATGATACCGAGGGATGAGAGGATTTGAAGCAGGAGGGAATGGTTGAAGTTTCAAAGGCAGAGGACAGGTATAAGAGGAGAAGCACAGAGTAGTGGCATAAAGCTTTAGCAGTTACTAGGTCATTAGTGACTTTGATTAGGGCGGTTTCTGTAGAGTGGTGGGATCGGAAACCAGATTGCAGAGGGTCAAGAAGAGAATTAGATAAAAGATGAGAGGACAGTTCAAGATAGACGTGCTGTTTGAGGAGTTTAGAGGCAATGGAAGAAGTTAGATGGGGCGATAGTTGGTCAAACATGAGGGGTCAAGAGAAGGTTTCTTTAGGATGGGTGTGATGGTATCGTGTTTAAAGGAGGAAGGGAAGATGCCAGAGGTTAACAATAGGTGGAAAAGAAGGGGGAGGGCTGAGATGATGACAGGACTAAGGTCTGGGATGAGGTGGGATGACATTGGATCAAGATTACAGGTAGTAAAGTTGGATTTTGAGAGTAGAGATGAAAGCTTGTCATGAATAACAGTGAAGAACCAGGTAAGGAGGGTAAGAGCATTGTGCAAGTATATAGGTAGACAGTGAGGACTGTGGATATAGAGGTGGGCGGTGGGGACTGTGCAGGTATATGGGTAGGCGGAGGGGACTGTGCGGGTATAGGGGTGGACGTTGAGTATTGTGCGGGTATAGGGGTGGGCAATGGGGACAATACCTGGGAATACAACTTCCTATAAAAAAAAATGCTCCCCTCTTGTTAAGCCAATTTTCCTCCCCTTTTTAAAACTTTACAAAAAGAACTTGATGGGGTAGCTAAGATTGATTCCTTATGGCTAGGGTATTTAATTTTTTACAAAATGTTTATACTTCCAAAAATGTTCTATTTGATGCACAGATTGCACATCCCTATTTCAAACACTACCATCAAAAGTTTAAATCCTCAAAACAACAAAACCACCCAAAAAAATGCCGCAGGTGTGTTTTCCTATTCCACGATGCTGGGGAGGGGGCAGCTGCAGGTATCAAATCAAGAACTGACTTTTGCCCACAGGTTTGGGAGGAGGCATTATTCTCCCTCCCCCCCTAACCCTCTTGACTGGTGAGTGGGGACCACAGTATCCTCTACAGTATAAACAATTTGGTGTCCCCCACTATTCACCCACATATATAAATGTCTTCGCTATGGTGGCAGTATTTGAGTTATAATCCAGCTAAGACACTGTAAAGTAGCTGTAAATTTTAGATATGTACATTTGAAGGCCGTCGTTAGTGCAGTATTGCTGGTACAACCGCCTGGTGCCGTCCAAAATGTGAAACAGCGGGGGGTGGGGAGGGTTGCTACCACTAAGTTGTTGATCTTATTTGTGACACGTATACAATTTAAATCTGTAGTGAAGCAAGGATCCATCGGCAGGATAATGTAGCGATGCTATAACATGCACTGCGTGGCTGCCTCTTTGAGGCCTCATGCCTAAAGGGCCGTTCACACGGCTTATTTTGGGCACGGATTTCATCTGTATTGCGTGCCGTACTGCGCTGCAATACGGCTGGAATCCATCCCAGCCATTACAGTAATCCACAGTTCTCATAGCGGGGAGAAAGTGACAAGCACATTATCCCGGCGGGATACGCGCCGTGGATAATGGATGTCTATGGGGCCGGCGGCAGCGCCCCCGCCCTGCCCCTTATTCAAGCCGTAATTGCGGGTGAAATCCATCCTGCAATTACGTCTTAAATAAGCCATGTGAACCGACCCATAGGCATTGAGCCTTAGGGTTGCGACCTAGAAGATGCTGGGAGTAGCATAATGCTGTAGAGCAGCCCAGGCTAGACCCAAACCAGAAGAATGAGGTGTTCAGCAGGGGAATGGGGAAAGCTATGTATTATCTTCTATATTTTTAATGTTGGGCTCTGTTCTCACCCAAGTAATTGCATTGATCATTTTATAGATACAGAAGAGGACTGAAATGTTTTAATGTGACATTTAACATCTGTGAGCCATCACTCATGTAACCAGATATTAATTTTAAGTGGGTTGTTGAGGGTAGTAGTTACTCAATCATCTGGAATAAAGCTTAAAATAAGAAGCGGTGGAACTGGTTCTTTTCAATGGAGCAAATTCTCCATGATACATGTCAGATGCAAAGAATAAACCATGCATATTGTCACAACTTATGTTACAAAACAACAGGTCAAACTAGGGATATACAAGAAAGCCTCCCTGGGTAAACAAATCACTGTAATAGATGAAGGCTTAAAACTTAACTTTTAATGCTTATATTTTAAAAGAGAAAATACAACATATCCAAATTTCCAAGATTTATGTAAATAGTCATGCTTAGTATCTTACATGTGATCTCCCAACAATCAATATCACCCCAATATTATACAACAGTAAAAATAACAAATTTTCAACATTATACCTGTAGGTTAGCAACAGAGGATAGTGGATAAATAAGTTACAAAACAGTAACAATGGATTCCATGTAAATCTCTATCTGCTGGCAAAATAATGGTCCCGAAAAGGGCCACTCTACCCTACGGAGGATCACCCTATTTATATTCAGTAGTGGTAGAAACAGTGTATTTTGTGTTCCTGTATTGCATTTGCTTATCTCAATTATTGCACTCATGTTATGCGGTTCATCAGGGGATTAGGAGACATAATGCAGCACAGGAAAAAATTATAAACATATGTAATACTCATAAGATAAAATAAACATAGGTGGTTCTAACAATAATAGTGATAAGTATCATCAGATACTGAGTAACCTCCACATTATTACAACTTCAAGAAATAGTAGGGATTATACTTATAACACGTTTTCATTCTCCCAAATCCACATGCTGCCAGCATGACCATGGGTTCCTTCACATTGGAGCAACATTTGAATGATATTGGTTGTTGCTAAGGGAGATCATGTGTTAAGTTTCATGCATGACCATTAACATGAAACTTGAATATGTTGTATTTTCTCTTTTAAAATTATTAACATGCAAGGTTAAGTTTTAAGCCTCCATCGAAAACGACATGTCAGTAACATAAAAATGGGCTTAATGCAGTAAAACCTGAAGAGTGTCCAAAAAGTTTTACACTATACATCTCCTATGCTGTAATAAAAAGGAGTCTGACAATTACTGGCTTACACATTATAATAAGAGCTAATATAATACTCTAAAAAAATAAAAGACTCAGAAGAAAATAAAACTGGGGAGGAACAGGAGACTTAGGGACAAGTTCTCCTGCCTCATAACACATGCAGCAAGAGATACCAGGATGTACTGGTATTATGCTGCTCCAGCTCTGTTATAAGCCTTGAAATGGGGAAGAGCTAACAGATGGTAAGTAATGGGAAAAACAGTGGTCTAGAATGGGGTCTAGCGTTAATGACAATTGAAGAATCAGCGCCCTCTTGGAAGTTCTACACTATATGATTTTATTATTCACACTGCAACAATTTAGGTGCGACTATGTCCTTCTTCAGGCCAAGTGTGTTGAATGTTGTTGTGAGGAGGCAGCTGCCTGGCCAAGCATTGAAAAGGCTCCTCTCTAATTCTTGGAAGATGTCCAGTGGATCTAGGGCAGAGGGACTCTAATAGACATCCACCATCTGTCTGTCCTCTAGCATATTGAAGTTTCAAGGATGTAGCAAGGGCCTTGTTGACCCCATAGCCTCACAATTGTGACTTATATAAAGCCCCGTTGCTAAGCTGCTGGGCAGACACAAATGTATGCAAATATCAGTACAATATACTGTGTAGGGCCTCTAAATACTATATCAAGTGCTGTGTTGTGCAATCATAGGATATGAAATTATACCTTTATTTTGGACATAAAAGACTGGTTATGATTGAAAGCTCTGTTACCACCATCGCTATGTCACTGGCTCCAAGACTAAAACCCTTAGGGCGTCATGTATGTACGGGGCTGTGCCAGAAGTCTGTCGTCTTTTCAGCCCGAAAACTGGCGCAGCCCTGTAAGCCATATTTTTAATCAGGCGCACTGCAGTATTAGGCCTGCGGCACTTTGTAACGCACCTGAGATTGGGGGGGTGGGGGGGTGCTGAAGGTGTGTCGTGCTACAACTGTACGATTCTACACATTTATGACTGTTTATCAGCAAATCCAGGCACATTACTGCTAAAACAGGTAAACCACTTTAAGAGTGGTTTACCTGAGCCTGAATTGTCACTTTGTAGCTAGAAAGTGCTAAATCTATGTCTAGAGTTGAACAGGTTCATAGATTCAGGCGCATCCTACACTACAAATGTGCGCAAAAAAATGGCGTCTGGGCACCAAAAAACATAAATGTCGCCTTAAGAGTTTAATTTCTAACTCTTTTGAGGTTTTTCACAGTTCATTGTAAAAGAAAAACAAAACTTGAGAAGGATGCAAAACGGGAAGGAAAGGGTGTGGAATCACATTTGTAATATGTTCAACACAGATGATATTTTATAAGGTCACAAAGAGGTGAACTAGCATTCAAATGAAATTGATCATAAAAAACAACCCATCTGGGTAATTGCTTTGTGCCTACAACCTCTAATATATATTGCAAAGGCTACATTCTTTACAAAGCAGTCACAAATTGTATAGCTCTATGTCATGAACAGAATTCACGTATAACATCATATAGCATATTGCACATTTTATTGCATTATGTCCAATAGTGGAGATGACCTGGATTTCAAACAATTTACAATTTTATCCGTAAAAGTAATTCTAAAATAGCTGGAAAATGAAGATCGAATATTAATTGATATAACTGGCAAAGTATTTGCTGGTGGCTGATTTGAATTTAAAATACCCTGTTTCGCCGAAAATAAGACAGTGTCTTATATTAATTTTTGCTCCTAAAGACGAGCTAAGACTTATTTTAGGTGATTTCTTATTTTTCCATGAACAAGAATTCACATTTATTGTTGAACAAAAAATCAACATGTATTAGTATACTGTAGTGATTTCATCACAAACATCAGCATAAGCAGCCAAACTCTGAATTGCATAAAAAAGTACTATGTTTTATTTTTGGGGGATGTCTTATTTTAGGGGAAACAGGGTAGAGGTCACGGCTCCCAATAAGTGAACAGTTTTAAGGCAGAGTACATCGGGTCATCAGAGAAATTGACTCTGAGGCTATATTCACACGGCTTATCCACGGCGTAATTGCGGGGACGAATTTCGCCCGCAATTACGCCGTGTGCCGTGCAGCGGGTGCGGGGCAGGGGGGCTGGCAGCTCGCCGGCCCCGTAGACATTCATTATTCACGGCGCGTATCCCACCGTGAATAATTGACATGTCACTTTCTCACAGCATGTGAAATATAGCAAGCGGGGAGAGGAGATGGAATCCATAGTTCTCTATGAGAACTGTGGATTACCGTAATGACTGGGACGGACTCCAGCCGTAATTCGCGCAGTACGGCGCAAATTATAGACTGAAATTCATCCAAAATAAGCCGAGTGAACATAGCCTGAGGGTCACTTTTAACCTATACAAAAACATTGCAGGCTCAGATACTGATGATTCCTATGTTTCTGACAATGTTTTTGCTAATCAATAGGGATGAGTGACATTATCGACAAAAGTTGAAGATCGGCACGGTTTTTTGGCTGATCGGAAATTGCCGATCACGCGACAGTTTAGGTGACAATCTTACATATAATCTTTTACTATCGCGCCATTTTCAGCGTTTCCTGTCATTTTAGTGGCCAGCCAATAAGTTCCGAGGATAGAGAGGGGTGAGGAGGATGTACGACGTCACCACTTTGCAGTGTATGGATCTCATTGGCTGCAAAAATCACGTGACCTCGTTTTATCTATGCTGCTGCATTTCCTGTTTGAGCTCATACTCTGTATATGCCTCTTCACAGCAGGATGTGTCTGTCTGCGTTTAAACCAATAGCTGTTCTAACAGCTCTAATAGTCTCTTCTAATACAAGAAACCATCCACCTACCTACAGCTTAGAATGGAGTTAGATTAGAGAATTTCACTTCTTATTTAGTTAGATAAAGGTTTAAGGATATCTACTGGTGTGTAGCCGCGGGGCTGTGGGGGTAGGGGGGGAGGAGGGAATCGGCAGCAGGAGAGGCTTTTGAAACGAAGGAAGATATATTGCAGCTCAGTGTGTTCTGTGATCTTCAATTGAAAAAGCATTGTTTTTTACCACTTTTTTGGCCAGCAGACCTCAGTTGAAATTGTCCCTGTGTTTTCAGTTCTATTGCAATCACTGCGTGTTAGTGTTCCCAAAAACCAGCTTAACTTATCCCTATAACTTGTACGCATATTGTGTTATACATATTTTCTAGTAAATTACACCTTTAGTCAGTGGTGTGAAGGCTGCCATATTAATCCATATAATATTTAAATACTCTTATTGCAGTCTGTGTGTCTGTTTGGCGGAGAGAGCTCAGTTGTACGCATATTGTATTATACATATTTGATAGTTAATTGCGCCTGTAGTAAGTGGTGCGAAGACCGCCATATTAATCCATATAACTTTTTAATACTTCTATTTCACTCAGTGCGTCTCAGTTTGGCGCTAATCGTACATTTGTACGATAGTTTGTTGAAAACTATCAATTCCAGGGACTGAAGGAAGAACACTGTTGATTTGGTGTTATGGTTCTTCCACCAGACTGCATTTCACAGATATTTGATAGAAACAATTCAGTTTCTAATCCTAGTTGGCTGTTGGAAATTAGAGGGATTTAAGAATAGCTGTGATTTGCCGTCTTTCAATAAGAGACTTTCAAAAACTCTTCCATACCTTTTTACATTTTTATATTTCTGAGCATGGAGCGAACTGCATGGTGGTAAGCGAGCAAAGAGGGGTGTAGGACATTGAGGTAGAGGTACGAGAGAAGGTGCTCCTTCCAGTGCTGACGACAATATGCAAGCCAGCGGATCGTTGGTTGCAGGACCATCAGGCCTGTCATCGCCGGGCCGGTGCCCTGTGAATTTCAGTAACGAACAGCGTCGCCAATCTGTTCTTCAGTGGTTAATGAAATCTGTATGCTGTGGTCCAGGACAGGGATAGTCAAGGTCCAGTTCAACTAAAATGGTAGTTGAAAGACTCCTTTTTCCGGCACTTTTTAATATGTGGGTCAGACAAGTTTAAAAGGGGCCCAATTTGTTTTCCAGGACAGCAATATCAATGTCCGGTTTCCCAAGAAAAAATATTTTTAAATCATACTCCCCTTCTTGCACTTTTTAATCTGGGGTCATGCATTTTTAAGGGGTCAGGCTGTGGTACGGACGGGGATGTGAATTTCTGTGACTGTTTTTTTTTGTGACTTTTTGGGTTGCCAAATTGGGTCTTGCCTAAGATGAAACCCCAAACCCAAATTTGACTGTTGGGATGTTAATTCCGCTTCCCAAACCCCTGTTTGTGTGTAAAAAATGAAGGTAGTTCCTCTCCCATAGACTTTAAGGGTAAACCGGCGATAATCTTTTTATCGACTATCGTCATGAAAATTTGCCGATATCGACAAAATAACGATAGTTGACAAACCCGTTTCATCCCCAACAAACAACTTTTTTCATAAATCAGTAAATGAAGGGGTATGTAGTAGACTGAAGTATACCCTGGGCAAAGCCCTAGTTTTCCCAAATTTTGAAAATAAAAAAAACAGGAAAATTCATGGGGGCGCCCCCTTTTCGTTTTGCCACGCCCTTCAAAAAAACCCAAAACCCAACCCCCCACCTAAAAAGCAAAAAAGGCTTTGGGAAAAAAAGCCCGGAATCCCCTTTAAGCCAGGGAGTAGCCCCCCCTTTTAAAAAGGTAAATGCCCTTACAGGCCCGGGAATGCCCCCTTGGAAAACCCAATAATGCCCCCCCCCCCTTTCCAGGGTTTGAACCAAATTTGTATCCAGGTAGATGCTCCCCTTTGTTTTTGCCCCGGTAGGGGCCCCCCTTTGTTAGCCAGGTTGGGGCCCCCCTTTTGTTACCAGAGGTGACCCCAGGTAGCCGTAGGTGCCGCCCAGTATGTGCAGGTAGTCCATCGTGCGGTATTGCCCCTTCAGCCAGGTATGCCCCCATCTGTTACCAGGTAGTGCCACGCTTTGGGGCCAGGTAGATGCCCCCTTGTTGCCAGGTAGATAGTCCCCCCAAAACTGGTTGCCAGGTAGATGTCCCCTTGTTAGCCAAGTAGATGTCCCCCATCTGTGCCAGGTAGTGCCCAACCATCTTTAGCCAGGTAGTGCCCCCCATCTGTTAGCCAGGTAGATGCCCCCTCTGTTTAGCCAGGTAGTGCCCCCTCTGTTTGCCAGGTAGTGCCCCCTCTGTTAGCCAGGTAGTGCCCCCATTGTTTGCCAGGTAGTGCCCCCATTGTTAGCCAGGTAGTGCCCCATTGTTTTGGCCAGGTAGATGTCCCCATTGGTTGCCAGGTAGATGTCCCCCATCTGTTAGCCAGGTAGTGCCCCCATCTGTTAGCCGGGTAGTCCCCCAATATTTTAGCCGGGTAGTGCCCCCATTGTTAGCCGGGTTAGTGCCCCCTTTGGGTTAGCCAGGTATCCCCCCATTTTTTTGCCGGGTAGATGTCCCCCTTTTGGTTCCAGGGGAGCTTCCCCTTTGGTTCCCCATAGATGCCCCCCCCACCCTTTTAGCCGATAGTCCCCCCCTCTGTTAGCCAGGATGCCCCCATCTTTTAAAGGCCAGGTGGGTGCCCCCATCTTTACCCCGGTAGAGCCCCCCCATTTTTACCAGGAGTGCCCCCATTTTTTACCAGGTAGTGCCCCCATTTTTCCCATAGATGTCCCCATTGGTTGCCGGGTAATGTCCCCTCTTTTGGGCCAGGTAGTCCCCCATCTGTTAGCCGGGTAGTGCCCCCTTTGTTCCCCCAGGTATTTCCCCCATCTGTTAGCCAGGTAGTGCCCCCATCTTTTTTAAGGCCGGGTATTGCCCCCCTGTTCCCGGGGTTAGTGCCCCCTCTTTTTGCCAGGTGGCCCCCCCTTTGTTCCCGGGTTTAGTCCCCCTCTTTGCCATGTATTGCCCCCCTTTTTTCCAGGTATTTGGCCCCCTTTTTTCCCCCAGGTAAGCCCCCTAAAGCAATAAAAATAAAATAAAAAATCCTTTTTATTTTACCAGGCTCCTGCAGGCGGCCCCCCCCCCTTTTTCCCCGATTCTCTTCAGCGGCGCGGGGGAAGTGAAGAGACCCGCGTCCACCCCCTGCAAAGCCGCGCGCATTTCCCCCCCTGCGCCTCTGACCTGTAAGTGCGGCGCACACCCCCGGCCCGCCGTACATCGGGGAAAGGGGAAGGAGGAGGGACCCTCCCTCCCCCTCCCCCCGCCCAGGAACCGGGGGGGTGAGGGGCCCCCGCGGCCCCCGCTTCCCCCCGCCTTGGGACGGCCCCGGCGGTGCAAAGTAGCGCACCAGCGCTACTCTTGCGCCGGGGGGAATTTTAAAAGGGCCCCCCGCCCCCCTGCAGGGGGGCGGGGGAATCCCAACTCCCCCGGGAGGGGCGGGGGGGGAACCCCAAAATTTAAGGGGGAAAACCCCCCCCCCAAAAAACCGGGAAAATTGGCAGGGTATGGTAAAAAGCTCTCATAAAAAAAAATTCTTTGCCCTTACTAAAAGAGCATATAAATTTTAATAAATTTGGGTGCCCTCCCTCTAGCCCCCTCTCAAAGTGACTATGAACCCGGGCCGCCCCACAAACTTACAGGGGATGGCTATTTATATGAAGGTCTGTCATGTAATACAGTGAGATTCACTTGAAAGATAATCCAAATATTCTGTAATCACTCTCGTTAGGACAAAGCAATCTGAGCGAAACAACGTGCAATCTGCTCTAAAGTATATGGAGCTTCATACCAGCTGGGTGCCACTGTCTTGGAGTGAGGAGGTAGGCCCCAGAGCCATCCCAGTGTTTAACCTTTGTGACTTTCCTGTGCATACTCCCATACCCATTCACCCAGTCATTCGACTTCTCATCAGGATGGTGCTGTACATTATTGAGCAGCACAACCTCATTGTGCAAACCTATAAGGTCACCAATTCATTTAAGCCTTGTCAGAGTAAGTAAAGGATGAAACCTGGTATTCATGAAGTACCCCCAAAGAATGTCATTAAGAAGATGGTACAGAAACTGAAAACAATGTGATCATTGATCCCTTCTTTGATAGAGGATGTCTGAAAATGTCATCTCGAGCAATCCTCTACGCCAAATCTGAGACACTTAGCACAGGAGACTAGGAGACCTTATTCAACAAGTCAAAGAATTGAAAAAAGGACAGAATGGCATGTGTATTGTCACTGTTGTTCAGGAGCTCGAATCAAGTAGTATGGAGAAAAGAGTCAGATACTGTGACTATTTCCATACGTTTGTGAAAGAAATTGCTGCTATTTCCACCCAAAATGCTTGCCGATAGGTTCAGGAACATGGGGCACTGCGTCAAAATGTGTCAGTCGGAAATCAGAGATCACTTCCATTACACAAACACAGTAATATGAAAAAGCTGGGCTCACCTATCTCTTACAAGCTGTACGTATGCTGTGTAGCGTCCTTACACAGGTTTTTTTTGGATATGCTGCATTTTATATTTTTGCATAAGTAAAATTGCTGTTTTTACCCTCTTTTGGAGCCAGGCTGAGGTGTTTCCGGTCGCACGGACCGTTGGGGGAAGTCTCCCTGCATTCACCTGCATTCTTGTGATCCATTACACAAACATCAAGGTACGCAGAATATTTTTGTTGTGTAGATTGCTTTATCCTTACAAGAGTTGCAACAGAATATTCAGGGCCTCTTATCTTACTGTACTATATTTCCTTCTGCAGAATGCTGCTCTTCATAATAGCCTGTTTCCTCAAAAAGTTACAACTACAGTAGATTCTCCGCAAATTTAGGGCAACGTGTATGTACGGGGGCTGCGCCAGTATTCATGTGTTCTTTCAGCTCAAAAATTGATAATGCGCCTACTTTTGGAGTGCACCTAATTATAAATCTAGAGAACAGAGCCCTGTTCTCTAGATTTATAATTAGGTGCACTCCAAAAGTAGGCGCATTATCAGGCGCCCGTGGCACTTTGTAATGCGCCTAAGATTTGGGGGCATTCTGGAGGTGTATCACACCACAACCGTTTAATTCTACACATTTATGACTGAACAGAACAGCAAAACTTGGCGCATTACTACTGGAACAGCCAGATCAAGTTAAAAGTGGTTTACCTGAGCCAGAGTTGTTCTAGTGAACAAGAATTTGCCAAATCTATGACCCGCAGCAGAACAGGTTCATTCTACGCTACTCATGTGTTCAATAAAATTGGCACCCGGGCAACAAAAAACGCCAAATTTCATGCGCCTAATAATAGGTTAGAATGCGCCTGATATATGAACCTGCTCTACAGCGGGTCATAAATCAGGCGCATTCTAGCGCTAGTACAACAGTTCTGGCTTTGAAAGTCAGGGGCGTTGCTAGGGTCCTAAAACATCCGGGGCTCGGGCCCTTTGTGTTTTTCCCGCCTCATTGTGAGCTGCGGATGTATTTTTACAGAAAAAAACCTTCTGTTTCCTGTCACTAATTTTCTGCACATCCCACACAGATCCCGTCCTTTCCCTCAGCAGTCACTGTACAGTAAAAATCACCAATACAAATTTACTTTTTCATATCTTATCACATTAACTTTAAAATACCCATAAACTGTCACAAAATAATCCACCGATACTTGGAGCAAATCTACCAGACAAGTGATTGTGACTAAAAACACTCCTACAAAACCAAGACCCAAAACTATTACTACTTAATGCTAAAAATAATCGCCAGACCCTGACCGAGCACGACCCCCCCCTGGGACTACCAGCTGGACACAGGCTCTGATTACATATACCACCGCCATACAGTGACCAGATAGTGGTATATACTAGTTGTATGTAGGCTCTGCAGATATATAAGTGATTACCCTGCTGTTTAATTTAGTAACTCACCGGAGACGTCTTTTCTGATCAGCGTCGTTCACTTTCCCTTTTTTTTCTCCATCCGGTTTCACACCTTCCCTGCTGATTGCTCCCGGCCAATACTCGTCCCTGAGGGTTTGGACACAAATAAACTTGGGAAACCTCACATTTCCAGCAACTCCTTAATTTTAGGTATAAGCAGTCCCCTCAGTTAGGTATATAGGGGCACTGAAGCAGTATATGGGGCCACAGGCAGGTAATGGGGCCACAGGCAGGTATAGGGGGCCACAGGCAGGTATATGGGGGCCACAGACAGTATATGGGGGCACTGAGGCAGAATATAGGGGCACTGAGGGAGAAAAATAGGAGCACTGAGGCAGGGATATAAGAGCACTGAGGCAGGTATATAGGGGCACTGAGGCAGTATATAGGGGCCCCAGGCAGTTTTAAGGGGGCACAGGCAGGTATAGGGGGGCACAGGCAGTATATGGGCCACAGGCAAGTATATAGGTCATTGAGGCAGTATATGGGCCACAGGCAGTAATATGGGGCACTGGGCAGTATATAGGGGCCACAGGCCGGTATATGGGGCCAAAGGCAGTATTTTGGGGACACAGGCAGTATATTTGGCCACAGGCAGGTATATAGGGTCATTGAGGCAGTATATGGGGGCACTGAGGCAGTATATGGGGGCAATGAGGCAGGGTTATGGGGGCCAAAAGGCAGGTATATTGGGGCACAGGCAGGTATATGGGGTACAGGCAGGTATATAGGGCAACAGCAGGTTATAGGGGGACAGGCATCATATGGGGGCCACAGGCAGGGATATGGGGCCACAGGCAGTATAGGGGGCACAGGCAGTAAATGGGGCACAGGCAGTATATGGGGGTCACAGGCAGTATATGGGGGCCACAGGCAGGTATAAAGCGCACAGGCAGCATATGGGGGCCACAGGCAGGCATTATAGGGGCACAGGCAGTATATAGGGGGGGGGGCCCCCGACAGGGATATGGGGAAAACAGGCAGCATATGGGGGCCACAGGCAGTGATATGGGGCCACAGGCAGGCATTATAGGGGCACAGGCAGGGATATGGGGGCCACAGGCAGTCATTATAGGGGCACAGGCAGTATATGGGCACTGAGGCAGGTAAAAAGCTATAAAAATAAGAACATTAAAACTCAAACCCTTAACTCCCCCCGGCGAGCGCGCTCCTCCGGCAGCTCCTCGGGCGCACGGCCTATGACGCGCTGTGCGCCTGAGGACAGGCAGCGTCGCGATGACGTGATGTCATCACGATGCTGCCGGCTGAGGCGCACGGGGCCGCGGCGGGTCCTCAGCGCCTCGCGGTGTAGGACCTGCGGGTCCGACACTGTCTGCGGGGCAGGGAGCCTCGCTCTCTGCCCCCCAGAAAGCCCTCAGCTGTGTGTGCGTCCCGCGGACCACATGCAGCTGAAGAGCCAGTTCCCGGGTGCTCCAGGCCCAGCGCAGAGGCCTGGAGCCCGGGAGACTCGGGGCACAGGGGGTTTTATTCGGGGCCCGAGCCCCGAATAAAACAGCCTAGCGACGACCCTGTTGAAAGTGCTCTACCTGTTCCAGCTGTAATGCGCCCAGAAATGCCGTAGCGAAGCTACAAATATGTAGCTTCGCTATGGTTCTAGTGTGCCCCGCCTTCCACACGTCCCCGTGATCGGGCGAATTACAAAGTGCCACAGGCGCTATGTAATGCACCCCGGAGTGGCGTGTGGGAGATTTAAACATGTATGAACAGGCTGCTGCGCCAGATATTGGGCTGAAAAGACGCCAGATATCTGGTGCAGCCCCGTTCATACATGCCACCCTTAGTGTTTAATTTTCAGTTTAATTTTCCTGCAGTATTATCACAGGAGACAAATACATAATTTGAGGTTCCTGGGCCCTAATGTAAAAGCTGTACTAGGGCCCCAATTTTATATACAGTTAAAGGAGTTATCCAGGTGTTTAAAAAACATACTGTAGTTTTAATGTACTACTGCCCAGTTAAAATAAAAATAAAAAACTCAAAGTGCCCTTCCTTCTTACTTATGTTCCAGCTCTGACTCTGCAAGACCTATTTACCCGGTCTTCTGTTTACTTCCACTAGCGACAGTCAGAATGTCACTGGTACACTCACAGTTATCTGTCATTGGCCACTGCCTGATATCAGAAGTGAACACTCAAATCAGGGGCCTGCAGTGATAACATTCTGACTGCTACTGGTAGAAGTATACTTAAGACCATGGAAATGCGTCCCGCAGAGTCAGCACTGGAACGGAGGGGGAGAAGAAGGCGAGTATGAGGGTTTTTTTTAACTGGGCAGCAGTACCTTAAATTAATTTATTTTTAAACACCTGAACAACCTCAGGTCACACTAAATGTTTAATAAAAAGCACAATAAGGTAAAAGCTCAGCAAGTAATGACATAACAGCAGAGAAATAATAGTTCCAATGATGTCAGGATGTACTTTTTAATTGGAAAGAGTGAGTCTAGTTGTAACATACAAAGAAAAGGCCCAAAAACTATGCACCAAAGAAGGGAACAAACACAGTCAGCCCCCAGTCATGGATAAAAACACGTTAAAGTCGGGGGAAAGGGATAAAAAAACCCCTTTAGTTTCACACAAGGATAAAGTCACACACCAGGGAAATAACCATACAGATCTTACAGCTAAAAGCTAAGGCCTACTCTGCTGCCCCATTAATGAACACTGCTATTTTTTTTTTAAATGTGCCCCATGGATGTTGTGCCCCGCATTTTTTAAACCCGAATCCCCCCTGACAAGAAAATCAATATTACATTAAATCAACAGTCTGTCTGTGTAATGCGTGGACTGCCAGTTCCCACAAAAGAACATTATATGAAGCTTCCTTACAAATTTAACTGGTCTTCACGGGAACCCAAAATTTGTTTTTGGTTTACATTTTTTAAGCTTGATTTTATTGTTTTCTTGCCAGAAGGAAGCAAGAGGTTGAAATTAAAAATGATATATTTCATATTATAAGTAGACTGAGCGTTAGATAATAGATATATAAATAGATACAGTGGGGAAAATAAGTATTTGATACACCGGCGATTTTGAACGTCCCACCTACAAAGAATGGAGAGGTCTGTAATTTTTATCGTAGGTACACTTCAACGGAGACAGAATCAAAAAAAAAAAAATCCTAATCCCAAAATACATTGTAGATTTTTAAATATAATTTGCATTTTTTGCAAAAAAATGGTATTTGATCACCTACCAAACAACAAAATTTTGGTCTCAAGACCTGTTATTTTTTTTAAGAAGCCCTCCTACTCTTCATCATTACCTGTATTAAATGCATTTTTTTGAACTCTTAGTAAAAAGCCCCTCCAACACATCTTTCAATCACACTTCAACCTCTCCTCTGGCCAAGACCAAGAGCTGTCAAAGGACACCGGGGATAAAATTGTGCCCTGCACAAGGCTGGGATGGGCTATGGGGAAAAAAGGGCCAAAGTTTGGTGAGAAGCAAAAAAAACTATTGCCGCAAATTAAAAGAAATGGAAGAAAAAATGAATGCAATTTCCTCAGCTGGGGCTCCATAAAGATCTCGTTCAGGGGGTTGGTTGATTCTGAAAAAGGGTGGGAATCAGCCCAAAAAAAGTGGCGGAATGCCCTAATAGAGCTGAACAAACAGTCCCCAAAATTTATTTTAATACACTACGCTCATGGACATAAAGGTCCCCCTGCTCAGCTAGCCTGTCCGGGCCCCATTTGAAGTTCCCATGCCCCATCTGGGGTCCAGGGGGCATGGGAGAAGGTTATGTGGTCAATTAGTCAAAGAAGTTTTTGGTATCAATTCCACACGCTGTGTTTGGAGGAAGAAGAAAGATAGGTACAACCCCAAGAATACCGTCCCAATTGTGAAGCATGGGATAGAAACATCATACTTTGGGGGTGTTTTTTTTTGAAAGGGGGGAGGACACTGCACCGGACTCAAAGGGGGAGAGGGGCCAAAGTGTGGTAAAATTTTTTGGCGCAACCCCTTCCACGTAAAAGGGATTGAAAATGGGTCATGGGGGTTTCCATAAAAACATTGACCGAAACAAAACTTATTATTTTTTATTTGAAAAATATTATTGGAAACAAACAGGGAGCAAGGAAAATACTGCTGATTTAGGGAAAAATGTCTTTAGGTTTTGTTAACAGCATACGATGCGTAGTGTGCTGGGTAACATACTTTCAAAAGACTCCCAATGATTTACTTTCCCCAGCACCGTGTACATGTCCCTTTTTTTTTCCCAGCACTCAGTAACAGGGGAAATAGGGCGCAAATTTTTGCACTAATCATCTTGATTTTACTGATTTGCGGGGGTACTTTAAAATGTATTGCGCACAATTCCACGCCAAAACAAATACGCCCGTGAAAATACCATTTTTCTTTACGACCTGGGAAAAAAAACAGCCGGACAATAAAGGGTGGTCCTTAAGAAGCATTTCAATGCCCCGGAGGGCTGCCTCTCCAACCTAAACCAAATTTAAAATCTTTGGGGGGAGCTAAAATTTTGTAGCTATGCGCCCTGAAAGATCTGAAGATATATATGGAGGAGGGGACCAAAATCCCTGCTGCAGTGTGTACAAACTTGGTGAAGAACTGCAGGAAACATCTGACCTCTGTAATTGCAAACAAAAGTTTCTGTGCCAAAAGTTCTGTTTTTCTATTGTATCAAATACTTATTTCATGCAATAAAATGCAATTAATTATTTAAAAATCACACAATGTGATTGTATGGATTTTTTTTGTTAGATTCTGTCTCTCACAGTTGAATTGTACCTATGATAAAAATGACAGCCCACTCCATTCTTTGTAAGTGGGAAAATCTTCAAAATCACCAGTGTATCAAATACTTATTTTCCTCACTGTAGATAGATAGATGTCTTCTCAAATAGGGTAAGAGGTTTTCCAACAAAGACACAAAAAAGCTGCTCAACAGTGTCTGGTTAAATGGGATAGCTTCCTATGTGACCTCAGTGATCAGAAAGTGTCAATTGAAGGTAACAGCAAACTATATCCAAAATATTCAATGTCTCGTCAATGTATTTAAAAATCAAAACTTCATGCTTTATATGTTCCATTAAAAACAAGACAGGTTAAAAACAACACATAGTGAAAAACTCTAGTGTCTTCTTACATGTTTCAAGCCTCTTTCTGTACTCTTAGGGTATGTTCACACGATGTACTGCGGCATGTAAAGTACGTGGCGCAGTACATCATCTCTTTCGGGAGCTCACGCTAATATGCATGTACTCCCGCGGCGCGGGGGGGCCAGCAACCCGCCGGGCCCACAGACATGCATTACTCATGCCGCGTATTTGCACTTATCTCCCCGCGTGTACAATACGATCATATTTTATGAGCGGGGAGAGGAGGCATAATTCGTAGTTCTCTATGAGAACTATGGATTACCATAATTTCGGTGCGCATTTCGCCTGTATCAGAGAGCAAATACACAGTGAAATGCGCACCGAAATTATGCCGTGTGAACATACCCTTAGTCATAGTACTAAGAAACAGAAGAAAACAACCTCTTATGCAATAGGATTTGCAATGCCAGGTATACTTTAGATCATAATAATACCAAATTGTATTGCGAATGAAAATACATAAATATAATACAAAATATGATTCTACAGCGCTTCAGTGGTACAATATGAAGAGGAAAGGAAAAAAAAAAAGTAAAAAATTAAAATCAAAAAAATGTAATTAGATTGTGTTGAAAAGGGCCTATTGGAAAATTTAGGGCCTATGCATGAAATGTTTGGTTAAGCTTTCTTTGTTACCCATAACAGCCAATCAGGGCTCTACTCTAATTTCCTATGGTGCGCTGAAAAAATGAAAGGTGAGCTCTGATTGGTTGCTATAGAAAGTATTAGACCTACATGCCTCCCTTATGTTTAAAACAAATCAAAACATTCCCCTATTAGTAGTGCTGAAAAATAAATTCATACCCCTAATGATTTTGTTTTACCCTTTTTCTATTGCAATATCTTCGAATCAATCTGTGGTTGCTGAATGGGATTCTATAAAATGTTTAGATACTTGTCTAATACCAAGATTACTGATATCATGTAAGAGGTTGTTAATTCTAATATGCAAAGCTCCAGAAGTGCATCCCACATATTAAGCAGGAGAGTCTGGACATGGAATGGTAAACCATATGCATGGAACAGCAATTCATAAGATATACAATTCTATATTGTTTGAGGAAGTATCAGATACCTTAATGTATTTACATGTAACGGGGGCGGCTGAAGAAGTTTCACAGTAGATAGAATATTTTCCGACTCAATCGTTCTAGGGTATAAACCATGTTTTACCCTGCACCCTATTTCTGTCCTTAGAAATGTCTATAAATTCCACCTGCCCATTCTTCTACTTGTTAAATACAGAAAAAGCTTTAATCCCATTTTATCGAAAAAGAGACTAATCTCCTCAATAAATAATAGGTGTTACACCGACTCTACTTTGTTTGCTGTTATTTACATGATTTACACTGAATGGATTATCACTGCTACTGCTCCCAAAGTCAGATTTTCCCACAGTAGTTTCTATAGGTGAAATCATCCACGGGACGTAGCTTTTTTTATTTTGTAAACCCCGGGAAAATTTTGTGGTGCAAGTCATGATTTTTTTTTCACTGTAGTCATTTTCCCCCTCCCCTGGGTTTCAAATGGTTTGTATTTTTATGTTTTTTTTACCCTCAGATTAAACAAGACCCATATGTGCAAGCTATGCTAAAATGATCAGATTTTAGAGAAAATCTGTGTCAGGCATAAACTAAGCACTGGGCAGGTAAATACAGGCCCATTCTTTAGGTTATTAATACTGGCCCTTCTATGATCTTTAACCCCTTAAGGACCCAGCCTGTTTTTTCCTTCCCGAACGCCCTATTTTTGAAATCGGGGGTATGTCATTTTTGTGGGGAAAACTTTTTGACACTTTTACCAGCCATGTGTTCAGAGATTGTTTTCTCGTGACAAATTTTGTTTAAGTTAGTAAGAAATTTTTATCCCCTACAAAACCTTGTTTGTTTGTAAAAAAAATCAAATTTCTGAAAATTTTAAAAAAAATTTGCGATTTTTAAAGTTGCAAAATTTTTGCGGCAAGACGTAATTATTCCTCACAATATGTTTTTAACTAGCATTTACCATATGCCCCCATAGGTTGGATAAAATTTTTTTAAAAATCTTTTTTTTTTTTACGACATTAGGGGGTTTGAAAAATTTCAAGAAAATTTGCAATATACATTTTTTTTAGGGCCACTCCCGTTCTGACATGGCTTTGAGGGGGCCCCATGTTAGTACCCCCCCT
>JAODAL010034689.1:0-43932 GCA_025379985.1 Phyllomedusa bahiana | reverse complement strand
ATTAACCACTGAAGGACAGATTGGCGACGCTGTTCGTTACTGAGATTCACAGGGCCCTGACCCAGCGATGACAGGCCTGACGGTCCTGCAACTGATGATCCGCTGGCATGCGTGTTGTCGCCAGCACTGGAAGGAGCACCTTCTCTCGTACCTCTACCTCCATGTCCTACCCCCCTCTTTGCTCGCTTACCACCTGAATTTCGCTCCATGTTCAGAAATATTAAAATTTGAGAAGTATGGAAGAGTTTTGGAAAGTCTCTTATTAAAGACGGCAAATCACAGCTATCTCAAATCCCTCAAATCAAAACAAAATTGCTGGATTCAAATATACTGCAAAGTAGATCTATCAAGACAACACCGCTGGTCTGCGCCAAAGTGAAAAAACACTATCTGAAATGTATTCGGATAATAAAGGTATTTTTTGGCACCTATCAATCACTGTGGTAACTACACAATTGCTGGATTCAAATTTAACTGCAAGGTGGCTCTATCAACAAATCTGGACTGGGCAAAGTGCAAAAAACACGTATCTAATGTATTCGGATAATAAAAGGTATTTTTGGCACCTATCAATTCACCTGTGGTGACTAAAAAATTGCAGTATTCACAATTTAAGTGCAAGGTTGCCTCAATGAACAAAGCTGATGCACCAAAATCAAAAAACACGTATCTGTAATGTATTCGGATAATAAAAGGTATTTTTTGGCACATATCAATACACCTCTGGTGACAAACAACAATTGTCTGTATTACAACATTTAATGCAAAGGTGGCTCAATAACAAAGCTGGCTGTGACCAAAGTCAAAAAACACGTATCTGTAATGTATTCGGATAAATAAAAGGTATTTTTGGCACCTATCAATTCACCTGTGGTACTACAAAATTGCAGTATTCAATTTAACTGCAAGGTGCTCTATCAACAAACTGGACTGGCACCAAAGTCAAAAAACACTGTATCTGAATGTATTCGGATAATAAAAGGTATTTTTTGGCACCTATAAATTCACCTGTGGTGACTAAAAAATTGCAGTATTCACATTTAAGTGCAAAGTGCCTCAATAACAAAGCTGTAGTGCACCAAAGTCAAAAAACACGTATCTGTAATGTATTCGGATAATAAAAGGTATTTTTTAGGCACCTATCAATTCACCTGTGGTAACTACACAATTGCTGGATTCAAATTTAACTGCAAGGTGGCTCTATCAACAAATCTGGACTGGCAAAAGTGAAAAAAACACGTATCTGCAATGTATTTGGATAATAAAAGGTATTTTTGGCACCTATCAACTCACCTATGGTGACTAAAAAATTGCAGTATTCACATTTAAGTGCAAGGTGCCTCAATGAACAAAAGCTGTAGTGCGCCAAAGTCAAAAAAACACGTATCTGAAATTTATTCGGATATTACAAGGTATTTTGGCACCTATCAACCTGTGCTGACTTGCTGGATTCTAATTTAAGTACAAGGTGGATATATCAAACAAAGGTGGAATGGGCAAAATTGAAAATGAACACCTACTGAAATGTATACTGATAATAAAAGTGGAGTTTTGCAACTAACAAAGAGACCTGCAGGTTTCTAGTAAAAGATGTGTATCCTTATAAGGTTCAGGTGCCCAATATCCAGGAAATATTTCAATAGCAAACTGTTAATAATAAAGATTATTCACACTACAATGTCTACCACTAAGTCTGGTGAAACTTATCCAGTGTTCTTTAAAGATAGAGCTGTCGTGTTCGCCGCGTCCCCCCCCCCCCGCTCCCACCGCATGAATTCTACAGAGCGTAGTTGCTCACTTTTAGAATTCTCTATCTATAAATACATAAAATCTTCCAATCTCATAATCTAACTAAATTGAAGGATAACGCTAATAGTAGAGGTTTCTCTGTTGAAGACAATAGACTAATTTCGGCTGAGCTGTTTGGCCACAGGCAAGAGCGCACGTCCTATCCTATGAGACGTGAGAGACACTAAGGCTGAAACAGGAAACGCTGCTTATGTAAAACGAGGTCATGATAGATTTTTCCAGCCTAATCGCAACCATACACATCCCAGTCATGACGCGAACACATCTCACCTGCTCTATTCTGTATCTGATTTGTGGCCGCAAAATTACAGGAAGCGCAGAAATGGCGCGATCTTAATAGATGATGCACAGATTTTAACCTAAATTATCGCATGATCTAAAATATCCCATCACCTAAAAACTGTGCCGAAAATTCCAACTTTGTCGATAATATGCCTCAAACACTAGTTACCACCTATATTACTCACAACCCCCATCATTTCATGTTCTCTTACCTAATATCTGCCCAACCCTCCGTCCTTTGGCTGGAATGTTCATGGTTATATCCACTGGAGATGAAGAAGCAGAAGGTGCAGGCGGAAATCTGATCCCGAAGCTTCTTAGGGTAAATATTGTCCATGTGAATGAGTCTGATTTTCTTTATTAATTCTTTAAAGAAAAAAGAGCTCAACGCTTCATGAAACCATCCAACGTCATTCCATCCGACATCAACGACAATCCCAACCGTGTGCTTGGCCCGAACAACCCTGCAGGACGGAACACGTTGATCCATCTCCCCAATATAAAGTTATACAGAGATAGATAGATAGATTAGATAGAGAGATAGATAGATTGATAGATAGACTAGATAAATAGATATGGATTGAAGATAGATAATAGATAGATAGTTAGTTAGATTGGAGATAGATAGATAGATAGATAGATAGATAGGAGATAGATAGATAGATGGGATAGATAGATAGATAGATAGATAGATAGATACAAAAAAGAAAGTTCTTCACAGCACTCTTGCAGGTGAAAAAGAAAAAACAGTTTATTTCCACATGCTTACACCAACGTTTTGGCTCCCTCACAGAGCCGTTTTCAAGTGACAAAATAGTGCAATTTCATCAGAATATATAGAACAAACAATTACTAAGTAATTAATTTAATTACTTAGTAAGTGTTTGTTCTATATATTCTGATGAAATTGCACTATTTGGTCACTTGAAAACAGCTCTGTGAGGGAGCCGAAACATTGGTGTAAGCATGTGGAAATAAACTGGTTTTTCTTTTTTACCTGGAAGAGTGCTGAGAAGAACTTTCTTTTTTGTATCTGGATGAAGCTATTTTCCAAGCTTTTTTTACTTCGCTTTTCATCAGGATTGTTCCTACGCAGTGCTGCTGTGCTTCTTTTTTATTTTATAGATAGATAAATAGATATGGGATAGATAGATAGATATGAAATCCTTACCCCGCATATTTTGCTGGTTCCTGTCATTGAGAGAAGAATATTTCAGTTATAAAGCTCACAGATGTGTTATATGACAGGATAACTGTTCTAGAACACTAGTGATGTCCCCATGAACCCTTCACTGCTCTAGAACACTAGTGATGTCCCCATGAACCCTTCACTGTTTTAGAACACTAGAGATGTCCCCACAAACCCTTCACTACTCTAGAACACTAGTGATGTCACCACAAACCCTTCACTGTTCTAGAACACTAGTGTTTTCGCCATGAAACTCTTCACTGCTCTAGAACACCAGTGATGTCACCATTAGCCCCTTCACTGATCGAAAATACTAGTGATGTCACCATTAACCCCTTTACTTCTGTAGATTATTAGAGATGTCTCCATTAATTCTCTATTTCTACTATAAACTTCCAGGAATTACTCCCTTCACTAACACTGACCCAGAGCTGCAGACAGTGAGGCCTCCTCAATGATTAACACAGAGGAAGTCATTGTCTGGAGACATCTACAAGCCCCCCTCTCCGAAGGAGGTTTTTGCAAACAGCAGACAGTGTTGGAAACAAGGTTTAAAGCGAGTGCACAAATGTGTGTTTTTGCTTAAATGTTGGAACTTAAGATCATTGGAAATTAGATTTGGGGAGTTTAGAAGGGACAGTATTGTACTGATTTTTCCATTTATATCGATGTATCTCTGTCCCTTTGAAATATCCCCATGAGTTCCATGATTGAAAATGCGGTCCAGTGCACATCCGGTGCAATGTATGCAACCGTTGAAAAGTTGTTTTAGGGTGTATCCTCCTGTGCAATATGTGAGCACACTGCAAGTTTAGCAAGATTAGGGTTATATAGTTTAGAGAACAGACGACTTCGGGGGGACATAATAAATATGAATAAATATATTAAAGGTCAATACAGAGATCTCTCCCATGATCTATTTATACCCAGGGCTGTATCTGGAACAAGGGGGAGTCTTCTACGCCTAGAGGAAAGAAAGTTTCTACAGAAACATAGAAAGGGATTCTTTACAGTAAGAGCAGTGAGACTGTGGAATTCTCTGTCAGAGGAACTTCTCATGGTGAATTCAATAATAGAGTTCAAAAAGGGTTTGGATACATTTCATTTATAGTTGTAATAATATAACAAGTTATAGTGACCGGGATTCTGGAGAAGGGTCTGGATACATTTCTAGATGTAATAATATAACAAGTTATAGTCACCAGGATCGGGGGTCGGGTTTTGAGAATTTGGGGTTCTGGGAATTGGAACATTTCTAGATGTAATAATAGAACAAGTTATAGTCACCAGGATTCTGGAGAAGGGTAGGTATTCTGGTAATAACATTATTTCTAGATTGTAATTCTAGATAAATAGAACAAGTTATAGTGACCGGGATTCTGGAGAAGGGTCCGGATACATTTCTAGGTGTAATAATATAACAAGTTATAGTGACCAGGATTCTGGAGAAGGGTCTGGAGAAATTTCTAGATGTAATAATATAACAAGTTATAGTGACTAGGATTCTGGAGAAGGGTCTGGATACATTTCTAGATGTAATTGTCATGGTTCACGCCGTGGTCCGCTGCCATGGGCCGTCGGCATGTCGTGATTCCTGCTTACCTGTCATGTTGCTTCCTGGGGTCCTGCTGGTGCACTGTGCCTCCTAGGGCGTGCGTGCGGCAGCTTCCTGCCTTTTTATTAGGTTTCTGTTCATGTACCTGCCTCTTCACCTCTGACCTCTGCCTTTAAGAGGAAGTCCTTGCCCTTACTCTGGGTCAGTTCATTGCACTCTGTTACAGCCTGCTGCAGGCTGTTCCAGTTGCTGCTTCCCAGCTGAGCTCCTGACCTTCTGTCTGTTTGTCTCCTGTTGTCTTGTCTGATGTCTCTACAACTGCCCTGTGTCCTGCCTTGGCACCTGTTCCTTCCTGATGTATCCTGCTGTGTTCCTGTGTACGTTTCTCCCTCCTGTATCCTGCTGTGTTCCTGAGTACGTTCTACCTGCCCTGCTTATGTTCCTGTGTTCCTGTCCTGCATCTCGGCTGTCACCGCAGGTAACCACATCAGGGGTAGCGACCTGGGGGTCCCGCAGTCAATTTCATCCCGCTTTGTGGCGGGCTCTGGCGAAGACCAGGGGCCCCTTAGACTCCGCTCCCTGGCGTGGGCCTCCGTCCACCTCGCCCGCGGGGATCAAGAGGTCCACACCGGATGTCACCGGTCGGTGCTTCGGCATACGTCTGTCGGTGCCGCGACCGTTACAGTAATAATATAACAAGTTATAGTGACTAGAATTCTGGAGAAGGGGTCTGGATAAAATTTTTGATGTAATATTTAACAAGTTATAGTGACCGGGGGTTTGGAGAAGGGTCAATCCTAGATGTATAATATAACAAGTTTAAGAGTAACCGGGATTCCGGGTCGGTCTTTGGATACGTTGTTCTAGGATGTAATAATATAACAAGTTATAGTGACAGGATTCTGGAGAAGGGTCGGATACATTTCTAGATGTAATAATATAACAAGTTATAGTGACCGGGATTCTGGAGAAGGGTCTGGATACATTTCTAGATGTAATAATATAACAAGTTATAGTGACCAGGATTCTGGAGAAGGGTCTGGAGACATTTCTAGATGTAATAATATAACAAGTTATAGTCACCAGGATTCTGGAGAGTGGACGTTGATCCAGGGATTTATTCTGATTATCAGACTGGCGTCGGGAAGGATTTATTTTCCCTAAAATGAGGACAATTGGTTTCTATCTCATGGGGGATTTCTTCTTCTGGATCAACACTTTAGCACAATATGCTGAACTGGATGGATGTCTGTCTTTCTTTGGACTTTGTAACTATGTAAGTCTTATTTCTGATAGAATAGAAAGACTTCAGAAGCTTCTAGACAGGAAGGAGGAGAATAGAAAACATATTAACTATAAACCGTACCTAATGTTTCCTCCATGATGAATTTCATCTCTTCAAACTTCCTCTTGGTTTTTTCCTCCATCTTGATCGGCTCTGCTCCTCCTGGTGAATCTGCTAATGAAATTGTATCAGATTTTAGGGTTTCCAATCGATCTGTTAGGAGACAAAGTGTTGTGTTCATATTATTTTAGATAAAGAAGATCCTGAGACCCTTCACTGTGTATCCATCTATCAATCATCAGTTAAGTGCCCTGCAGACCTGTACTGAGGTCATCCTCGCTTTACTGCCTGTTGCTCTCAGTATTACTCCTGTATTATGTGTACAGGTCTACAGGTGTTCAGCAGAAGCTCTGCACTTACCCCAGTGTTGGGCTGAGATCCCTCACTGTGTATCCATCTATCAATCATCAGTTATGTGCCCTGCAGACCTGTACTGAGGTCATCCTCGCTTTACTGCCTACTGCTCTCACTACTACCACTGTGTTAGGTGTAGAGGACTACAGGTGTTCAGCAGAAGCTCTGCACTTATCCCAGTGTGGGGCTGAGATCCCTCACTGTGTATCCATCTATCAATCATCAGTTATGTGCCCTGCAGACCTGTACTGAGGTCATCCTCGCTTTACTGCCTACTGCTCTCACTACTACCTCTGTGATAGGTGTAGAGGTCTACAGGTGTTCAGCAGAAGGTCTGCGCTTACCCCCGTGTTGTGCTTAGTTACTTCACTGTGTATCCATCTATCAATCATTAGTTATGTGCCCTGCAGACCTGTACTGAGGTCACCCTCGCTTTACTGCCTGCTGCTCTCACTCCTGCTCCTGTATTATGTGTAGAGGCCTACAGGTGTTCAGCAGAAGCTCTGCACTTAACCCAGTGTTGAGCTGAGATCCTTCACTGTGTATCCATCTATCAGTGATCAGTTATGTGCCCTGCAGACCTGTACTGAGGTCATTCTCACTTTACTGCCTGCTGCTCTCACTCCTGCTCCTGTATTATGTGTAGAGGTCTACAGGTGTTCAGCAGAAGCTCTGCACTTACCCCAGTGTTGAGCTGAGATCCTTCCCTGTGTATCCGTCTATCAATCATCAGTTATGTGCCCTGCAGACCTGTACTGAGGTCATCCTAACTTTACTGCCTGCTGCTCTCACTACTGCCCCTGTGATAGGTGTAGAGGTCTAGAGGTGTTCAGCTGAAGCTCTGCAGTTACCCCAGGGTTGGACTGAGCCCCTTCACTGTGTATCCATCTGTCAGTTATCAGTTATGTGCCCTGCAGACCTGTACTGAGGGCATCCTCACTTTAATGCCTGCTGCTCTCACTACTGCCCCTGTATTATGTGTAGAGGTCTACAGGTGTTCAGCAGAAGCTCTGCACTTACCCTAGCCTTGGGCTGAGATCCTTCTCACTCGGCTCTTCTATCCTTATGTCAGGGAGTTTTTCCGTGGCCCCCCCTGCTGATTCCACGCACAGGCACAGTGGATGGTCCCTCTTCAGTTTTGGGGAAAGTTCCCCATTATTTTGGCCTCATTCGTTCTTCTTTCACGTCTGTGTCTCATACGAGTCCTTTCTCTGCCGTTGTCTCACAGGAGACTCTTCTCTAGATGCCTGAACCTTTGAAGCTCCTCGTTTCTTATCTCACCAGGAAGCAGAAAGTTTTCTTGATGATCTCTGAGATGATTCCAATGTTCAGTCGTGAGCAGTGAGATAGAAGGGGACAATGGCAGGAATTTATATAGAGGGAATTCACCAACCATCTCCTGATGATGTAAAGACCTTGAGGGGGACAATTGCCCCACAGAACAGAGACCTGGATCCCCCATGTGGTCTTACCAGATCTAGTACAATGGGAACATGGAGCGGCCATCAAAGCCACCAGACAAGGCTGCAGCTTAGAAGAATAAGGATGATGACTGGACCACTGCTGGAAACAGCCTCATCTTTACATACATCACAAAATACAATGATGACGGTACAGTCACCAAAGATCCCTCGGCAATAAATTATGCAACAAATAGGGGGAAAGACTTATTAAAACATAACCTTTAATATAATATTCTTAAAATAGTACAGTACTCTTAGTGGACAGTACACCATATAAGGGCACAAAAAGTGGATAGTTGCCCAAGCACGGTCACAACAGGGGGGGGGGGGGGGAATAGAAGATGTATCTTACCCTGGGATTCCCTATGTCAGGAATGGTCCCGCAGCCCCCCCCAAACTTACCTGACCGCGCTCCTGCTTCCCCGCGGCTCCTCTGCCAGCCTGTGCGCCCGTCCCCACTCCTTAGGGCGCACGCTGGCAATTGGTTAATTGCCGGTCGCTGACCCTATATAAGGTATCCACTTCCGGAACGTCGCCGGATCTTCAGTGGTGCCACTAGCCTGTTGAGAAAGCGTTCCCTGTGTGTTCCTGTCTAGTCCATGTTTCCTGACCTTCTGCTACGTTTCTGACCACAAATCTACGCCGCCTGCCCTGACCTGTTGGCCTGACCTTGACTACGAGTTTGTCTTATGATTTGGTACCTCGCTGCACCTTGGCTGCCGCCGCAAGCTAGTAACGCCAGGGATAGCGACCTGGTAGGACTCCCGCCGCAGAAAGCCCACCCTGCCTTGTGGAGGGCTCTGGTGAAGACTGGGACCTACTTAGACTCCGCTCCCTGGCGTGGCCGCTACCACTGCTTGCGGTGGTCCAGAGGATCAACTACTTGTGTCGTTACAGTAAGATCCGGCCATGGATCCCGCCAAGGTGCCTCAGCTCACCGATAAGGATCTCACAGCTATCGAAGCCCATCAGTCGCAACAGATTGTGCAACAAGCTCAACAACTAAACCAGCTGACCACAATGTTGCAGCAGCTCCTGGCCAAGCAGCAGCAGTCACAATCTCTACCAGTTGCTTCGCCTCCGCCAGATGTCCCGCCAGAGACTGTGGGTCCCAAGCTCCGGATGCCATTACCATCCAAATTCGACGGGGACCCAAAGCTCTGCAGGGGTTTCATTACCCAGTTCTCCATGCACGTCGAGTTGATGGCGGACCAATTTCCTATGGAGCGTTCAAAGGTGGCATTCGTGGTCAGCTTGCTGTCTGGGACAGCCCTGGCCTGGGCTACACCTCTTTGGGACAGGAGCGACCTGGTGACGACGGACCTGCAGGCCTTTCTCAAAGAGTTCCGCAGTGTCTTCGAGGTGCCAGCCTGAGCCTCATCTGCGGAGACGCCGCTTCTGAATCTTTGCCAGGGCGATTCTTCAGTGGGAGATTATGCGGTGCAGTTTCGTACCCTAGCGTCGGTGTTGTCCTGTAATGACGCCGCCCTGTGCGCAACCTTTAATAAGGGTCTCTCCGGCAGGGTTAAGGACACCCTAGTGACCAGGGATCTCCCGTCCTCCTTAAGTGAACTGATTCACCTAGCAACCCGCATAGATGTCCGCTTCACCAAGAGACAGGAGGAGCTCCATCAAGAACGCGACCTAGGCCGGTCCCGTCGTTTGCCTCGCCTGGCTCCTGTGTTCCAGAGGCCTCCGCTGCTGCTTCCTTCATCGTCCGGTGAAGAGCCCATGCAGGTGGACCGAGTCCATATATCGGAACAGGAGTTGTCCCGTCATCGTGCCGAAAAGCTGTGCCTGTACTGTACCATCCCGGACCATTTCCATAGTGGCTGTCCGCTTCGTCCCCAGCGTCCGGGAAACGCCCGCACCTAGGTCATGTAGGAGAGGCATCCCTAGGCGTGAGTTCTACCTCTCCTCGTCTGTCAATGCCAGTGGAGATCACGAGTGACTCTGGATTCGTATTCCAGGTTCCTGCCTTTCTGGACTCCGGTTCTGCCAGGAATTTCATCCATGCCACTCTGGTGTCCCAATATCATCTACCTCTGGTTTGCCTGGAGAAACCCTTGGTGATATCCTCTGTCAGTGGGGAGCTCCTTAGTTACACCATCCGTTACATGACCAAGTCAATGACCCTCCACGTGGGGGCCTTGCACAAGGAGAAGATCACGTTCTATGTACTACTTCGATCTTCCTCGGTGATCCTGTTGGGGCTTCCATGGCTGCAGCACCATGCTCCTACGCTCAACTGGCTGACTGGTGAAGTTTTGCTTTTGGGACCTGACTGCCGGAATCACTGTCTGGGGGCACCTCGCCCAGTGCACTCTGCTTCTCCTCAGCTGTCCTTCAGGAGTCTGCCGGGTCTCCCGCGGAGTACCAGGACTTCGCGGATGTCTTCTCTGAGAAGCAGGCCAAGTCTCTTCCGCTGAATCGCCCTTACGACTGTCCCATTAATCTCCAACCTGGGACTAGCCATCCCCAGGGCAGGGTCTACACGCTGTCCGTGCCTGAGACCCATGGGCCTACATCCAAGAGAATTTGCAAAACGGCTTTATCCGTGAGTCCTCGTCTACCACCGGAGCCAGTTTTTTCTCCGCCCATGCATTGACTACCGGGGACTTAACAAGATTACCGTGAAGAACCGGTACCCCCTTATCATTAATCTCTGAACTCTTCGAGCGACTCCGAGGGGCCAAGGTCTTTTCTGAGTTGGACTTGCGAGGGGCTTACAACCTCATCAGGATTCGTGAGGGAGATGAATGGAAAACGACTTTCAACACCCGAGATGGCCACTTTGAATACCTGGTGATGCCCTTCGGCCTGTGTAATGCTCTTGCGGTCTTTCAAGAGTTTGTCAATGATATTTTCAGGGACCTTCTGTATACTTGTGTCATCGTATACCTGGACGATACCTTGATATTTTCTCCTGATCTTCGGACCCATCAGGTACAGGTGCGCCAGGTTCTGCAACGTCTACAAATTAACCATCTGTATGCTAAGTTAGAGCAATGCTTATTCCATCAATCCAGCCTGCCCTTCCTCAGATATATTGTCTCTGACCAGAGCCTGCAAATGGATCCAGCCAAATTGTCAGCGGTCCTGCAATGGCCACGTCCAGTTGGCCGTCGCGCCATCCCATTCCTGGGATTCGCCAATTATTATCGGCAGTTTATCCACCACTTTTCTACGTTGGAGGCTCCGATCATGGCTAAGAAGAAGGCTAATCCGAGATGTTGGCCATCGGCAGCTGAAAGAGCTTTCGCTGAATTAAAGGCGGCTTTTGCCTCTGCATCCATCTTGTCATGCTATGACCCTGAGAAGCCTTTCTCGTTGGATGTGGATGCCTCCTCTGTGGATGCCTCCTCTGTGGATGCCTCCTCTGTGGGCGCAGGGGAAGTTCTTACGCCAAAACTTTCTCACCGGCTGAGAAGAATTATGCTATCGGGGATCGAGAGTTACTCGCCATCAAGATGGACCTGGAGGAATGGCGCCACCTCTTCTAAGGGGGCCCGTCACCCCTTCGATGTATATATGGACCACAATAATCTCCAGTACCTCCAGTTGGCTCAGCGCCTTAACCCTCGTCAAGCCCGATGGTCCCTTTTCTTCTCACGATTTGACTTCCATATTCACTTTCGTCCAGCAGAGAACAATGTCAATGCCGATGCTCTCTCCCGTGCTTCGGATGTCATTGGAGAGGAATCTCTGCCTCAACACATTATGCCTCCTGAACGTTTGGTCCACGCGGGTTTCGGTTTTCCTCCAACGGGTTCCTCCAGGCAAGACGTATGTGCGGCCGTCTCTTCTCTGCGGGCTGACTGGAGCCCGGTGGTCGTATCTATTGAGCTTGCGGTTCTATTGGTGGACGGGCCTGGCCAATGAGACATGAGGCGTCGTGGAGGCCTGTACTGCTTGGGCCTGTGATAAGTCCCCTCGCGACAGTCCGTCTGGCCTGCTGCAACCCTTCCCGACTCCCAGTGTACCGTGGACTCATGTGGCGATGGACTTTATCACCGACCTTCCTCCCTCCTCGGGTAACACCGTGATTTGGGATGTTACGAATCGAATTTCTAAGCGGTCACACTTTGTCCCCTTGCCTGGGTTACCATCTGCCCTCCGCCTCGCCACCCTATTCTTCGTGCATATTTTCTGCTTGCATGGCCTGCCTCGGCACATCGTCTCTGACCGCGGGCTTCAGTTTGTGTTGAAGTTTTGTACTGCACTCTGCTCTTGGTTACGGGTGAAGTTAGATTTCTCCTTGGCACACCACCCGCAGTCTAACGGCCAAGTGGAGAGAGTCAATCGGGTCCTGGGCAGCTATTTGCGCCATTTTGTCTCGGCTCACCACCATACTGCAACCAAACAAATCCCATTATGTCAAGGCCAATAATACCTGTAGTACTGCATGAGGACCTGAACACGACCACAAATTGCCACTGCATAGTAAATAAATAATTCCCCTATACTATTACTGCATAGATACCAGTATACAAAGACCAATATTATCCTCATACAGTGACCATATCATGGTAGAAACGGGTGTACACAGGCTCTGCAGACTGTTTATTACCTCCATACAGTGACCATATAGTGGTAGACTCCAGTGGACACAGGCTCTGCAGACTGTATATTACCTCCGTACAGTGTCCAGATAGTGGTAGATAGCAGTGTACACAGGCTCTGCAGACTGTATATTACCTCCCTACAGTGACCATATAGTGGTATACACCAGTGTACACAGGCTCTGCAGACTGTATATTACCCCCACACAGTGACCATATAGTGGTATATACCAGTGTACACAGACTCTGCTGACTGTATATTACCCTCATACAGTGACCATATAGTGGTAGACACCAGTGTACACAGGCTCTGCAGACTGTATATTACCTACATTTAATGAAAATATAGTGGTACACACCAGTGTACACAGGCTCTGCAGACTATATATTACCTCCATACAGTGACCATATAGTGGTATATACCAGTGTACACAGGAACTGCTGACTGTATCTTACCCCCATACAGTGACCATATAGTGGTAGACACCAGTGTACACAGGCTCTGCAGAATGTATATTACCTCCATACAGTGACCATATAGTGGTACACACCAGTGTACACAGGCTCTGCAGACTGTATATTACCACCATACAGTGACAACATAGTGGTAGACTCCAGTGTACACAGGCTCTGCAGACTGTATATTACCTCCATACAGTGATAATCTAGTGGTAGTCACCAGTGTACACAGGCTCTGCAGACTGCATATTACCTCGATACAGTGACCACATAGTGGTAGACTCCAGTGGACACAGGCTCTGCAGACTGTATATTACCTCGATACAGTGACCACATAGTGGTAGACTCCAGTGGACACAGGCTCTGCAGACTGTATATTACCTCCATACAGTGATAATCTAGTGGTAGACTCCAGTGTACACAGGCTCTGCAGACTGTATATTACCTCCATACAGTGATACTCTAGTGGTAATCACCAGTTAACACAGGCTCTGCAGACTGCATATTACCTCGATACAGTGACCACATAGTGGTAGACTCCAGTGGACACAGGCTCTGCAGACTGTATATTACCATCAGTCACCATGTAGTGGTAGACTCCAGTGTACACAGGCTCTGCAGACTGTATATTACCTCCATACAGTGACCATATAGTGGTAGGTACCAGTGTACACAGGCTCTGCAGACTGTATATAACCACCATACAGTGACAACATAGCGGTAGACTCCAGTGTACACAGGCTCTGCAGACTGTATATTACCTCCATACAGTGATCATCTAGTGGTAGTCACCAGTGTACACAGACTCTGCAGACTGCATATTACCTCGATACAGTGACCACATAGTGGTAGACTCCAGTGTACACAGGCTCTGCAGACTGTATATTACCTCCATACAGTGACCATATAGTGGTAGACAACAGTGTACACAGGCTCTGCAGACTGTATATAACCTCCATACAGTGCCCATATAGTGGTAGACAACAGTGTACACAGGCTCTGCAGACTGTATATAACCTCCATACAGTGCCCATATAGTGGTAGACACCAGTGTACACAGGCTCTGCAGACTGTATATTACCTCCATACAGTGACCATATAGTGGTAGACACCAGTGTACACAGGCTCTGCAGACTGTATATAACCTCCATACAGTGCCCATATAGTGGTAGACACCAGTGTACACAGGCACTCTGTAGACATTTGTAACGGTCTGGTAGTGGATCCACTGGACCACCGCAAGCAATGGTGGAAGCCCACACCAGGTAGCGGAATCTAAGTAGGTCCCGGTATTCACCAGAGCCCGCCGCAAAGCGGGATGGACTTGTTGCGGCGGGAGTCCACTAGGTCACTACCACTGGCGGGGCTTGCCTGCGGTGGCGGCCAAGGGTAACGAGGTACAGGATCGGCAGGTAGGCTCGTAGTCGTGGGCAGGCAGGAGGTCAGGACAGGCGGCTCTGGTTCATAGACGGTAGACAAGCAGACAGTCGGTACACGATAAGGCAAACAGGAACACTCTAGGCAGCTTTCTCCAAGGGAACATACACCAAGGATCTGACGAGGGCTGCAGGAAGGGGCCGGACTTAAATAGGAGCAGTGCCCTGCAATGACCAATTACCGGCGCACTGCCCCTTTAAATTTCAAACAGCCGGGCCGCGCGTGCCCTAGGGGCGGAGCCACGCACCGGGAACTGAAGACAGGCTGAGCAGGAGCGTGGCCGGGTAAGTGAACGCCGGCAGGGACCGGGACACGAGCGGACCCCGAACCCCCAAATTTGGGGGAAAACGGGCTCTGCGGGGAGCAGAGGCACGGTTTCGCCTGTCCCCCGGGGGACATTTGGCGCAGGGGCACCCCTTTGACAGTCCCCCCCTTTTGGGGGCCCCCCTCTCTTACTGGTTTGGAAAGAAATCTCGGGAAAGGGGCAAATTTTTCAGGATTTCTCCCCCGGGCTCCCAGGTCCCTTTTTGGGGGCCGACCCCTTCCCCATTTCCCCAGGAAGGGGGTTTTCCCCCTTTATTTTCTCCTCATGCCCAAAATTTTTCTTTGACCTCAAAGGGCCCATTGGGTGAAATCAGCCACGACGGGGGGAGAACCCCTTCGGGGAAAAACGTTTAAAAGGACCGGGGTTTTCCGTAAGGAGACATGAAAGGGGAGTTGGGAATTCCACCCGTAGGGGGGAAACCCAAATTTTTTAAAGGGACAGGGGTTTAAAATGGCGGAGGGAACCTCAAAGGGGTCCCATAAAACGGGGTCCCCGGGGTTAGTAAAGGCATCTTTCGGCGGACGTATCTAGACGAAGCCCCCCCTTTTAAAACCTGGGAAAGCCCGGGAGGGGGTTTTCTTCATTTATCCTCTTGGGGTCTTAAATGCTTTCGGGAAGTCGGGAGCGGGGCTGACGGGTTGGGGCCCAGTTTGGTCTTTTTTAAAAAAAAAGTGGAAGGGAAAAATTCACCCCATGGGAAATTGTAATGGGTAGTGGGTGCCCCGTGGAAATATACGTAAAATAGTAAAAATGGGAAACCAGGGCCCAACCCCAAAATTTGTTTTGAAAAATATAATGGGGTTTTTTTTATTTACACTGAGCGAAAAAAAAATTAAAAAACCAAAAAAACTGTAACAAACCCCAACCCAATGCTAATATATAAAAAGTAGGAAAATTTTAAAAAACCCAAAAGAGTTGGGGAATGTTAATAGGGACGACGTTTGGGCAAATCCCTTTTATCAAAAAACATCTATTTTGGGAAAAACATAAAACAAAAAGTATATAATTTAAACACTTAAATCAGAGGTTAAGACAGAGGGATAAGAGGGAAAAATTTATGTTTTAATAAAGTATGTACATAAAAAAAGGTAAATGCATATTTGAAATAAAATCCCAAAAAATTGTGAAAGCAAATTACTTGGAAGATTTTACAAAAAACAATGATTTTTAGCCCCAAACCCAAAAAAAGGAGAAATAATTTAGAGTGTATTTTTAAATGGTTTAAAAATCCAAATTGACAAAAGAAAAAAATGAAAAAAATGTTTAAATTACATTGTATATTTTTATAGGTATGGGAGGTATGGGCATGGGGTTTACAAAACCCATTTTGCAGGAAGAGCCCCAAACATAGGATACTATTCCACACTGTTGCTAAGCTAGAGAAGGTAAAGGGATACAATTGGGACTAGGGGGAGGGAAATAGGTTTAGTAAAGGTCTTGGGGAAAGGTTAGCAGCTTTAAAGATCCTTAGGTGGCGGGGGAGCGTTCGGAGAGACGTCCGGGGTGCTTTGGAGAATTCCCGGGCAACTGGCTCCCCTTTTCGAGCCCCGGGAAATAGGAAACCGCCCCTGCGCAAAAGTCCCCCTTTGGCGGAGGGTACAGGGGGTTTCCCTTTGGGGGCTTAAAAAGACACACAGGGGGGCCGGGCACGCCGAAAATTTATGAGAACTAATGGAAAAAGTTTGCTTGTGAAGAAAACAAAAGGAGCCCAGGAAACAAAGGGGGAAAATTTTGGAAACTAAATAGCATAAAAACCTAGGGGATCGGGGGGACGGGGGGAAACCGTTTTTAAAAATAAATAAAGAAAAGGACCTTAATGGTTTACTAGGGAAAAGAGAAAAAGTAAGCAAAAACAGGGCCCAGAGAAGTAATAGAAAAATAAAAAAATTTGCAGGGATAAAGAATATGATAAAAAAGTGTTACCACAAACTAAAGGGTTCGGGATCCCCATATGTAAGAAAAGTAGGTAGATAAATAAAACTCTTTTGGAACTGTAACAAAAATGAGAAAGGTAGAGTACATAGTAAAGGGTTAATTAGAAAAATTATATCTTTAACAGCATAGAAAAATGACATGGAAATACCCAAAATAATCAATAGTGATCCCAAAATTAAAATTGAATATGCCCAAAACTCAAATTAAAAATTTTTTGGGGTTAAGGGGTTACTTTTTAGAAAATGAACCCAAAAAAAAAAAGTTCTGGGTTTACAAAAGGGGCGATGGGGTTTTGCCCCCCGCGTCGCGGGAACGGGAATTTTTCTATTACTGAAATCTTTTTTTTGGGGAAAGGGTGATGATTACGTTTTAAACAAAATGAGCAGGAAACAGGGAGTGGGGTTTTTTTTACACCGTTTTGAAGATTTATGGGGGAAATGGGGTTTTTTTCACAGGGGGGGTTTTTGGTTTTTGGCCCACATTTTCCCCCAAAGCCCGGGGGTTTTGGGGAGGTAAAATCACAAATTAGACATAAAATTTTGAATTGCCCCCTTTAATAGGGTATTTTTGTCCGTTTTAGGGGGTGTGTAAAAAATAAAGCCCTTCGTCACGGGGGAGCATTGTGCGCAACTCGACGGGGGAAGGTCCCCCTTCTTTGGAGAAAAAATTTGTCATTTGTCTGGTCGGGTGTCCTTTAGTGAAACCTATATCTGCTCAAACCCGAGATGATCACGCAAATTCTTGTCCCTCTTTTTGCATGTAGAGGGGGTTTTTTAAAAAGTTTTCATATGGGGGTAGGAATTAGATAAAATAGGCCAGTGTCGACGTAAAATTCGGTTGGTTTTTTTTTTTTTTTTTTTTTTTTTTGGGAAAAAAAAGGGTTTATATTTAAGAAAAAAAGGGAGGTACCCGTTGGTGTAGTTGAGCAAGATGTTTTTTTTGGGGAATAGCAGGGGGGTTTGGCCCTTTGTCTTTTGGTACGTTTTTAAAATTTTTTTGTAGGAGTTTTTTTGGGGTTTAATCCACGTTCAAAAAAACGATTGGACATCTCTTGTTTACTTTTTAAGGGACGAAACTCAGGTGTATCACAATACAGATAGCGGCTAAATGGGGAAACGAGGAAGAGATTTCTTTGTTTAGGAGCATGGTTGCTCGAGTAATGAACAAGTTGTTAGGGTTGGGGTTTTTTTTTTGTATAGATCGGTGGATAGGTTGCCTTTTTAGATCTAAAATTTAAAATATTGTACCAAAAAAAGGAAATCTGTGTATTTTGATATTGTAGGGTGAATTGGGGGTCTGAGGACACTGAATTCTTGTAGTAGTAAAAACCAAATAGGGACTCTAGGGGGCCTGCCCAAAATTTAAGAATATGCATCTTTGTATCTTAGCCTTTAGTATGGCTTTGGTTGTAGGTAAAAAGGTTTGGGGCATAGTTTTTTTTTTTTAAAGGATTTTTTTTCCCCCCCCAAAAAAATGGCCAAAAAAAGATGTTGGCTGGGGGGTTTAAAATTTTGTTTTCCCATAGGGGGTCCTTTTTGGATTGAATGTAAAATTTGGGCCCCCAAAAGGGAGGAAGTATTTTGTTGTGTAACACTAAAGAAAAAGTCTGTACAAAATTCAACAGCTTCAGGTGTAAAAATATAAATGCAAAGGAACTCACTGTTTTTGCTCTTAAGCCCTCAGAAATGTTTAAATTTGGGACTTGTAGAGACTGGTTACGCCCCAAGTGCCCCAAAAATTTAAAGGGGTGGTTTTTTGTTTTTGGTGAAATGAGCGTACTTTTCAAGAAAAAATTTCCCTGTTTCAGTAGGAAAAAGGAATGGTTTGAACTAATGGTGTCGTTTTTTTTTTTCAAGGTATTGCAAGAGGGGGAGAATGGAATCTGTAAGCCACTTTTGGGCGCCCGGGGTTTTTCAGTGGATTTTTTATGTATTTTTGGGTAAGAGGGTTAAAAGCCGGCGTGATAGGGTGATGATTAATGAGAAAGTCTCCTGTGTGGGTATCGATAATACCTAAAGCTAGATAGTGTTGGATTTTGTCTTTAATGAGGAGACTAATCGAAGTTGTGGGGTCTTTGGTCACTGGTTTATATGTAGTTGTATGGGGACAAATTTCTTTTTAAATTTTAGAAAGGGATACATGATCTTGCCCAAATTAACAAATAGCACCCCTTTGTCGGTGGCTTGAAAATGATATCATCTGGGATTAAAAAATGTCCCCGGGGGGTTTGTTTCCATTAATTGTTGGGTTCGAACAGTTTTTATTTTCGCCAAAAGAGATACCCCTTTCAAAATTTTGGACAAAATCTCTTTGGAATAATTGGATAAAGGTCTCGTTGGGGTGAAAAACGTGGTGGGGGTTTAAAATTTTAATTTTTTAACCAAAGTTTTAAAGTTTTAGAAATAGAAAAAAGGGAGTCGTTTGAGTCTTTTTGGGGGGCCCCTGTCGGGTAGTTTAAATCAAAATGAGCTTTTAAACGTAGGTTTGGGAAAAAACCCGTTTGTAAATCTTCCTCAAAGGGGAAAAAAAGTATCAAATTTGCGTTTTTGGACAAAAGGGTTTTAGCCCTTTGCTAAGGACAACATTTCAGTGTAAATTTAGTTTTTGGGGCGGGATAGAAGTTATGTATTAGGACGATCCCCTGTGACCTTGTCAGTAAAACGGGGGGGGTTTTCCCCTCTTCCCCTACGTATGGGTCGTATCGTGGGTTCCTTTGGGGCGTCTTCCACCCCGCCCCTCCCTAAAAAAGGAGTCTGCTGGCCCGGGGTTAGAAAGGGCAAATGTCAGGGTCCCGGGGGAAGTTTGGTTTTATCGGGTTTGGGGGAATGGGAAAAGGGGGACGGGGGTAGGATCTAAAGGAATCCCTTTCCCCTTATAAACTGTATTATTCAAATAGTCCTCCGAACACGAAGAAAAATTTTTGTCGTTTTTTCTGTTTTTTGTGGAGTTTTAAGTCCCGCGTTGGGTTTTTTCGATTTTTCTTTAAAAGTTGTCCCCTTTCTGGGGTAGTCAGGGAGCTCAGCTGTTGTTCAATGCCGGTTATTTTGAGTGATGATTCCGCAAGTTTAGTTTGAAGTGTCTCAATGGTTAGTAAGATCAGGTCAAATGAGCACTTGTTAAGTATGGTTTTAAATTTATTGCAGAAATCGGCTTTAGAAAAAAATAGTGGGTCTTAGGGGACATTTTTAAAACCCCTTGGGGTTCGTTTAACCCCCGGGGGAAACTCGGTTAAGGTTTGGGGATGGAGTTCGGAGCTGTAAGCCTCCGTAACTCTTTTTCGTAATCCCTAGTTCTGAGTTCAGATGAAAAGGAATTTGTAAAAAAATTCCCAGAAATTTTAAAGGAATTGGAGATTTAAAAGTTCTGCCGTATCTTTAGGCAAATACCTCGGACGTCTTAGTTTTTAAATAGGAAAAAATTTTATAAATAATTTTTGGGGGCAGTAAACCCAAAAGAGATAAAAGTAATAAAAGTAGAAGGTTTTGCACACCTTTGGGGTTGTAAGGGGGAGTGGGGGGGACGGGGGAAATAAAGTATATAGTCAAAAGAAACCAGGCACACCCCAAAATTTATGCAAATATAATAGGTTTTTTTTTTATTTTTCACGAGCGAAGAAAAATATTAGAAAATCATTTCCCAAAAAGACTGTAGGCATACTCAACAAGTGGGCCAAAATACAAGTTTTTAGTAATAAACCAAAGAGATTGTGGGAAGTTAAAAATGGACGGGCGTTTCCCGGGAAATGCCTTATCAAGAACATCTGTAAATTTGGAAAAAAAATTAACAAAAAGTATATAGACTAAAAAACATGATCAGAGGTAGAAGAAAAGAGGAAAAAAGTTTAGACAATTTTTGTATAAGAAAATGTACATAAAAATAGGTAAAAGCATCGTAGAGATAAAAAACAGAAAAAATTTTGACAGCATTTATTTTGGGAAGGGTATACATTTTAAAACAAAGGGGTAAAAGTCTTACCCCAAAATAGGGGGAAAAAAACTTAGGGGTGTATATTTAGAATGGATTTAAATCCAGAATAGACTAGAAGAAAAAAAGAAAATTGATTAATACATTGTAAATCTATATAGGTATAGAGGGGAGAAAAGAGGCATGGGGTTTTCATCCCAGGGGCAGGGGGGAGAGCCTTTTCCCCATAGGATACTAGGGCCCACCTGAAGCTAGCTAGAGAAGGTAAATGCTACAAAATTTGACTAGGTGATTGGAAAAAAAGGGATGTAAAAGGGCTTTGGGGAAAGGGTTTGCAGTATAAAAAAAATACCTTAAAGGTTTGGGAGGGCGTTTTTGGGACGAGGGCGTCCCCGGGGTTGCATGGAGAATTTTCCGGGAACTGCTCGCTTTTGCCCGGGGTCGGGAAATAGGTACCGCCCCCCGCGCGATTAAAAATCCGCGCAGCGCAGTGTACCCGGAGGTTCGTCGGGGGTTTGGGAAAGACACACAGGTGCCGCAGGGCCTTAAGTATGGGGAAATAATGGAAGAAAACGCTCTGTGAAGGAACAAAAGGAACAGGGGCAAAAAGGGGGAAAGTGGAAACTAAATAGCAAAAAAACCTGGGAACGGAGGGCCCGGGGAAAACCCTTTTAAAAAATAAAAAAAGAGAGGACCTTTTAAAGGAAATTTTAAAGGGAAAAAAAAGGGGAAAAATAAGCTTTAAAAAAGGTGGCAGAAAGTAAAGAAAAATAGAAAATTTGCAGGGATAAAGGAATATTTATAAAAAAAAAGTGTTACCACGTACTGATGTGTTTGGGAAAACCCCTTTGTAAAAAGAAGTAGGCTAAAATAAAAAAAAACTCAAAAAGAAACTGTAACAGAAATGAGAAAGGTAGAGTACATAGTAAAAGGTATTAGCAATTTAAATCATAAGGGAGATAACAATGACATGGTTAAAAACCAAATAATCAATAGGATAAAATATTTTAAAAATTTAATCATGTTTTAATTCTCCTTTTATTCCCCTTGGGTTCAAAAGTACGTAGAAATAAAGAAACCAAAAACCCTTCGCGTTTACAAAGAGTGGGGTTTCGGTTGCCCCGGCGTCGCGGAACTGGAATTTTTTTATTAATCTGGGAAAACTTTAATTGGGGGGGGGGGATGATTACATTTCCCAAAATGAGAAGGGACAGGGGGTTTGGGTTTCTTTACACCCAAAAGGTAAATTTTGTTTTAAAAGCGGGTTTTTTACAGGTTGTGTGGTTTGGCCCAAATATGCCAAACCCCGGGGCATTTTAAGAGGTAAATCACGTAAAATTTTAAAATACCTGTGAAATTTTCCCCTTTAATAGGGTTTTTTTTGGGGGGGCCGGGATGAGGGGGTTTTAAAGAATGACCCTTTTTGTCACGGGAGGGGCATTGTGCGCAAAATCAGGGCGGGGGAAGGTCCCTTCTTTTTGGTTTGAAAAATGTCAAATTTTTCTGGTTTTGGTCCGTAGTGAAAAATATATTCTCTAACGAGATGTTTAAAGCAAATTCTTGTCCCTCTTATAGCATTTGTAGAGGGGGGTTTTTAAAAATTTTCCCTTTGGGGGGGGGAAATTTGATGAAAGGCCAGTGTCGGTATAAACTGTTGGATTTTGGGGGTAAAAAGGGTGATATTAAAGAAAAAAGAGGTTTTCCCTTGGGGTAGTTGGCAAGATGGGTTCAGTGGAATAGCAAGGGGTTGGGCATTTTTCTTTTGGGACGTGTAAATTTTGTTGTAGGAAACGTTTTTGGGGATTCCCCGTTCTAAAAAACGATTGGACATTCTTGTATCGTTTTTGACGTATCTTTAGGTTTATCCACAATTTCGAAAATGCGCTAAACGTGGGAAAGAGGTAAATTTCTTTTTTATTAAAGGGGCATTGGGGGGGTCGAGTAATGGGAAACAAGTTTTCGGTCTGTGGGTTTTTTGTATAGATCGGTGGATAGGGGTTTTCCCTTTTTAGAAACTGACTTAATAGTTTTATCTAAAAAGTTAATTGTTTAGTGTGATATTGGGAGGGTGAAATTTGGGGGTTTTTGGCACTGAATTCATGTAGTAGTGAAACTCTAATAAGGGGCTCTAGGGGCCTGACCAAATTTCAGGGAAAATTTTCATCTATGGGATCTTAGCCATATTTTGGCATGTTTGTAAAGGTTTTAAAGGATGGGGCATAGATATGGTTCTCCTCAAAAATGGCCCCTAAAGATGTTGGGGTAAGGGGGGGGAACATTGCTTCTAATACGTTTTTTTCTGCTCAGTGTAAATTTAAAAAAACCCCCATTTTATTTGCCCTCAATTTGGTGGCCGTGGTTTTTTAATTTTACCAGTGGGCTTTTGTTTGAACCAGTTGCTTCCCCCTGCCCGGGGGCCTCAGAGGAGGGGTTTCCAAGGAAGAAAGGGGGGGGGGAAAGCAGGCCCTTTCCGATGTAGAAGGGGGAGAGCCCCCCGGACTCGGGCTCAAGGGGGTTATTTCAAACCCGCCCATGGAGCAAGTTTTGGGCCAATTTACTTGACGTGCCGAAAACGAATTGGGGGAAGGAACATCCCCAAGGGCCTGGTTGAACCCCTTTTTACCCGGCCTTTCGTTTTGGGGGCCCGGGGGTAGGCAGAAGGAAGTCGGTTCAACCCGAAGTCAGTTTTTCACCCGGGCTCGCCCAAACCTGGAGACAAAAATTGGGGCTCCCCCGGTTTCCCAGACCCAAATTTGCTGAAAGGGGGTCCATGCAGCGAAAACCCCATGAGGAAAACAGCTCCCCCAGGCGGGGGGGCAGATGACAGGCCGGGGGCCTGGCAAAAAAAAAAAAAAAAAAAAAAAAAAAGGGGGAAAAAAAAAAAAAATTAAAAATTTTTTGGGAAAAGCGATCCCTAATCACCCCAATTGGTGTTGCCAGACGATGGAGGGGGCCGTTTTGAATTTCCATGGAAAATGTTGGAACAAGGTTGAGTTGGAATGGGGAGTGGCTGTAGTAGACCTCCCGCTTGTGACATGGTTCTTTTTGGGGGGGGACAGGATTACAAGACAACAAAATTCTTAACGTCCTTTTCCCGCTCAGGCCACCAATAGAACGAGATTCGATGGGAAGTTTTTTACAGCGCCGGGATGACAGCAACCCGTGAGCAAAGTCCCCATTTTAAGTACGGGGGAATTGGTGTTTGGGGAAGTATTTCACCCCCCCACGTCGGAGGGAAGAGGAGGGCGTAGCCTCCATTTTCTCCCCTGGGCCTGAAGTGGGGTCTGAAAAAACAAGGGAGAAGAAGACGGGCCACCTAGGGCCCGGAGGGTTAAGTCGCTGACCGTCTGCAGATATTGGGTTCTTGGGCCCCCAGTAGATAGGAGGGAAAGCGGGCGCCCCCCAGCAAAACGCCCCTTCCTCCCGAGCCAAATTTTTATGGTAAGAGCTCCCGGGCACCAAACTGTAATTCCTTTTGGCCCAAAGGAACTCTTGGAGAAGAAGCCGCACGTTACAGTCTTCCCAGGGGCCCCTTTTTGGTAAAATGCTCGGGTCCCACAGACAGGCATCCACCCCATGTAAAGGGGGTTTGCGGAATCTGGACGTGCAAATAGGGGCCGTAAGAAGGGGGATTTGACTTCGAAAACGCCTCCTGGGCCCTCGACCCCCAGCTGCGTGGTTTGGGCTATTTTTTTTGGTGAGGGCAACTATGGGGGCCACCAGCGTAAAAAGTGGGGGATAAACGGGTTGAAAGGTTGCGAACCCCAAGAATCGCTGGAAGCCCGCACCCGACTGGCGGGGCCCACTGCAACACGGCGACAGTTTTGCTGGGTATCCGTACCCCTTGGTCAGAGATGACGTCCCCCCAAAAGGGAGGCTAGTCTGAGGAAAGGCATTCCCAGCTTGGCTACAGGGGGTTCCCCCGGGAGACTTTTCGTACTTACAAACAGGGTGCGGGGGGTCTCGGGTAGGTGGAACACCGGATGCATCAAGGAAACCCACTATGCGGTGTGGAGGAGGTCCTGAAGACGATTCACTAGCTCCGAAAGACGGCGGGAGCATTGCCCCCGCGGAAGGGCACCCCAGGTACTAAGGGGGGCCCATCCCTGGTTTTTTTGAAAGTTGCTTCCATTCATCCCCCTTGGGGTTTCCGGGACCAATTGTAGGCCCCTCTCAGATCCAATTTGGAGAAAACTTGGCGCCCTGCGGGCGTCAAAAAGTTCTTTTACAGCGGCAATGGGTTTAAGGGTTTTAAACCGTATCTTTTCAAGCCCCGGTACTATGGGGGGCCCAAGTACCGCCTTCTTTTTCACGAAAAAGAACCCCCGCACCAGGGGGAACGAGGATTTTGGAAATGAACCCCTTCCGGAGATTTCAAGGAGTACTCGCCCATGCTCGGGTCTCGGGAAAACCGACAGTGGGTAGACTCGACCCCGGGGGGACGGGTACCCGGTAGAAGTCATTGGGGGCAATCGTATGGACGATCGGGGGAAGACTTTTCAGTTGTCTCTCAGAAAAATGGGGCATACCCCAAAATTCGGGCGGGCCCGGGAAACGGCTCCTGAAGGGGTGCGCGAGAGCGGGGAAGCCCCGGGCGAGGTCCCACCAAAAACGCCCCTGACTTTGGGGACCCAAAAAACCACCTCCCCGTAGACCATTCCGATAGGAAGTGGGCCAAAAGCCAGGGGAGTCCGAGTAGATGCCAGAGGAGGAGGCAACACTAAAAGGGAATTTCTTCCTTATCAGGCCCCCACGTGGAGGCTGGCTTGGTGACAAAGGATGGTGTCGCTAAGCACTCCCCGCTGACGGATAGATAAAACGGTTTCTCCCGGCGTCCCACGACACCCGAAAAGCTTCCAAGACGGGTGGTGGTTCCCGGCGGAGCCCGATTTCCAAAACGCCGGAACTTGGGGAAAGTGAACCGTCTCGACACGCCCTGACAGGCAAAAAAAACAGGCTGGAGGGGAGGAGGTAGCACTAGGAATGCCTCTCCCACAACCCCAAAAGGTGCGGAAGTTTCCCGCAGCTTGGAGCGCTTGGGGAAATTTTCCCCAAAAAATGCTCGGGCGCCACGTAGAGGAAAGTTCTTTTGCCATGGGCCCCTTTTGCTCAAGAGGCGGGGGAAAATCAATCTGCGGGCCGTCGGTGGGTGTTGCGTTTGTGGCGAGGAGGGGCCCCTGGAACACGGTCCCCGGGGCAGGAAACCGGCGGGGTTGGGCGACTGGCGTCTTGCTGAAGCCCTTTTCCCCGTTCAAAAAGCGTACATCGATGCGGGTCGCAAACCCGGAAACGGGCACTGGGGGAAGACGGGAGGTCTCTAGCTGCCAAGACATCCTTTAACCGGCTAGAGAGCCCTTTCTTCAAGGTAGCACACAGAACGGCCTCTTTCCAAACAGTCAGAGGCCAAGTACGGAACGTACCGCTATTCCTACGACAGGCCCCCCTGGCGTAGGTTTAAGGGGTGTCTCAGCGGAGGGCACAGCTGGCCCTCGAACACACCGGGGGAACCATGAGGAACCTGTAGCCCCCGTCACTGGCGTTTCGTCCCTAAGGGGTGTACCCATGCCGGGGCTTCCCCAGAGAGGAGGCTGCCACGAAAGCCACCCTTCGCATTTCAACGGGAAATTGATCACCCCATCGCTCCCCGTCATAGAATTGGGTAAAACCCCCCTGCAGAGTTTTCGGGTCCCCCGCGAATTTAGATGGGAGTGCAGCCCAACTTTGGGCCCCTCAGGGGCCAAAGGGAAACCCTAGAGGCTGGGAAAAACCGTGGGTGGCGGAGTTGCGCGCTGGAGGTGACGGTTGCTGCAACTGGTGGGTAGCTGGGGAAGTTGCTGCATGTTTTACCGAGTTGTGTGACTGGTGGCAACAATGGGCGTTAGACCGCTAGCTGGGGAAGGCACCCTTTACGGGATCCAGGCCCGATCTACTGTAAAGGGCAGGAGGTGGTCCACGGACCCCGTAGGGGATGGCTAAGCCCACACCAGGGGTGGGGAAACTAAGTGGGGCCGGGGATTCCCCAGAGCCCGGCAAAAGCGGGAGGACTTGCTGCGGGGGGGCCACCGGGCCTTCCCTGGGGGGCTTTCCTGCGGTGGCGGCCCAAGGTAACGAGTCAGATCGGGAGACAGGCTCGTAGTCTGGGGAGGCAGGAGGCAAAAGGTGGCTTGGGTTTATAGACGTAGAAAAGAGACGTCGGTCACATAAGGCAAACAGGACACTCTAGGGAGCTTTCTCCAAGGGAAAAACACCCAAAGGGTCCGGGGGCCCGGAGGAAGAGGCCAGACTTAAATAGGAGCAGTGCCCGGCAATGACCAATTACCGCCACTGCCCTTTAAATTTTCAACAGCCCGGGCCGGCGGGCCCCCAGGGGCGGGGGCCCACGGCCGGGACTTTAAGACAGCGACAGGGGCGGGCCCGGGGAAGGAACGCCGGCGGGGCAGGACACGGTGGACCCCGAAACCCCATGGCGAACGGGTCCCCTGGGACAGGGAACGGGGCTGCCCGCGACCCGGGGGACAGTGGGCGCAGGGGCAACCGTGACAAAATTTTAAGTGATAAACCCGTAAAACATCCAAGGGGCTCACATGACTCTTTTCGTTAGTTTTTTATTTTCCCTTTGTTTCATCATCGTTTTCAGACCTCCATGATCACATCTCCTGCCACATTCACTCTGCAGAAATTTTTCAACAAAATCTTAGAATTCTCCATTTTTTGTACCTTTCCCACTGTCCCCTTTCCTTTTTTAAAAAACTCCAAGGGTTGCAAACCGGGACAGGCCTTGCTTAGAGGAGAGTCTCCGGGGGGGGGAGTTTTGGGAAAAAGGCCTAACCCCCAAAAATTGTGCTAGATAGGCCCTTTCTCCTCAAATCCTTTCGCGGTCCAAACCCCTTCCTTTGCATCCAGGGATACCACGGCTTGGGGTATGATTTCAAAGGGGTTTAGGGGGGTGGAGTTTTGTCTGTCTGCTGTTTGTAGTTTTCTTTTTTTTATCCAATTTCCCTGCAATATGGGATGTATTGGACTCGTGGACCAGCTTGAACCTATTTTTTTCATAAATTGGTCATTGAGGCGGGGGTTTTGGGGGGGGGAGTTTATTTAAGCAAAATTTTTTTTTTGGTTTTTGTCAGTGTTTTAAAATATTATTCGTGTTAGTTGAAGGTGTTTTTAACCGATGCCTAGTATAAATAGCACTGGGCTTGGTGTCCGCTTGGGGTGACAAAAAAAACATCGCTGGACACAAAAACCCCAACACATAAAAAAGAGAAATCTGTCAGGCACTTTCCAACCCGGAAAAAATAAGGGAAAAAAAAAACCTTAGCAGCACTAAAACACTATCTAAATAAACTCTCCCCGAGAACTCCCTTGCTGACCATTTTATTAAACACATTGATCCAACAACGGTCCAACGTAGTCTAGTAGGGAAACCTTCAAAATACAAAAACACTAGTCAGCATTTGACTGACAGCTTTGGAAATTGCTTAGGGCAGCAAGAATACTGTATGTGGCCCTATAGAAAGGTAAACCCTCCATTTTTTTGATTTTGGGGCCTCGATTAAAAAAGGGAGCCCCCGTGAGAAAATGACAAAAGATAACAAAATTCACCCCCCCTCCTTCTTCAAATTCACTCAGTTTGCAGGGTTGCAAAAGTCACCCAAGCCCCCCACTATGCAACAGATGTCAAAAGGAAACACTCAATTAAACAACTCTCCATCCATAGGAAACAAAGCCCGCAGGGAGTTGAAGCATCAAAGGATTGTCCGTTGATTTCATTAGAATTGTGCCCAGGCTCATGCTCCCAGGCCTCAGCATCAAAGAGGTGGACCAGTTTCAGCAGGGCCGATATTTCATAAGGATTTATAGAAGAACCGTGCATCACAGGTCCACCACAGTTTCATATTTTTAAATATGAAACTTTCCACACGCATAGCTATCACTCCCACATTTGTAGGGCACATCATCAGGGAAAAATGGAATGCTTGATCAAGGAATATAGCAAAAAGTTAGTGTTTGGTACCAAGTCGTAGCTTAGGCCCATCCGGTTATGATGGTATCACTGGATCAGTTCTGTCCCAATGCCCTGCCACGATATGACCCATTTTGTGTCCCAAGTCAAAAACAGCATGGCCTGGGAATGAGGAGAGTGTAGTAGAGTGGGAAGGGGGTGGTGTTGGGATGTCTCCCGTACAGTTATAAGTCGAAGCCCAGATGGGCCCAGTTATTGCTTCTATCGGAGGAGGGTAACTGCACCAGCATTACAGGTGCAAGGCCAACCTAAGGTAATATCTGCACAGTTATAACCCTATGTTTATATTGTTTGTCTAGCTCGCTCACAAGGCGATTAAATAGTTCAACTTTAATCCTGAGCGGGTCTGTTGTCTTGATCACCCGATCTCACGCGTCCACTTTTCTCGGTCTTTAATATATCCCTACTTGGGGCTGGTTCCTGGCCTAGTTATAAGTCTGTAACAGACCGGTGTTATAACTAACAAGGAACTGATGGCAGTCTCCGGGGGTGGGGCAGTTTATTTTTTTGGCAAATTTTTTGTTTCCCCATTTGTGGGTAAACCATTTTTCCCCCCATTCGTTCGGGGTTGTGGGGGGAGGGGGGGTTAACCCTCTCGCACCCCGGGTTACCTGTGAAAACATGTGGACGGGGTTTAAAACGGGAAAAAAATGTTTTGGGCTGAATTTTGGTATCTCTAAAGGGGAAACCCCAAAGGTCACAATACCCCCCAAGTCGGGGAACCGTCAACCCAAAAGGCGCGGGGGCCTTTTTCCGACCCCCCAAAATTAGATAAGCCCAAACCCACCAAACTATTAAAAAAGGAAAACCCTTTCCCTTTAAATTTTGGGTATTATGTAGATAGGTCACTCATTACAAGATAAGACCCCAGTAGATAGGGTCCCATTACTGAAAGAAAAAAAATAAAATAAACTCTCCTCTCTCACCTGATGCAATAAATCACCGGGCCCCCGGGGCCTGTTTTCAAGTGAGGGGCCCGGTCTATTTCAGGAAATACCCAGTACCCCGTTTAATGTTTTGGGCCCCTTTTCCCCCTGGGCCAAATAATAATAGTGGGGTAGGGTGGCGGGGGTGGGGGGGTGCCAAAGATTTTTTACTTGCAAAAGGTTTTTAAACTGTTGGCCTGTTTTTAGGAGCCCCAAGCATTCTGAGCCCAGTGCGGTGCCCGGGCCCCCCTAGGGGGTTTCGGGGTCCCACAAAAACCCGTTACAGCTCCGTCGGCGTAGTTTGTGCTCGGGGGAAAAAAAATACAAAAGGGGGCCCCTTCAACTCTAACTTAAAACCCAAAACCCCTTTTTTCCCCAGGGACGGGCCCCCTTTTCTTCCCAGGCCCGCCCCCCCTCCTTTCCCCCCTTCTCTAAAGGCTGGGCCGTCGCCCTCTTTTTGGTTTTAAACACCCCGGGCCCCTTTTTAAAAATTTGTATAGTAAACTAAAACCCCTAAATTTATATCACACACCCCCTCTAACACAACCACCACAACCCCTCTATTAAAAACACCAACACAACCCTTTTATACACAACACCACACCCCCCTTTACAAAAAACCCCAAACACACCCCTTCAATACACAAACCCCACTTTGGGTAGGGGGGGGTTCCCCCCTATTTAAAAAGCCTCACCCAGAACCCCCCCAACACAGGGCGAGGGGTTTTATCTTTTGGGGGCACAAGCAGTAAAAAGGGTTTACATCCGCAGAGACCGGGAATCACCCGATTTTCTAAACTTTGCCCCCCTTTTGTTAAAAAAGTTACAAAAATAGAAAATAATTCATTCCAATCCCAACGCCTCCATTTATTTTTTTTTTTATTTTTGCAATTTTCTATTTTTTTTTTTTCTCTGTTCTCTCCCAGCTAAAATGGGGAACCCTCCTCACCCCAAGGACCCGGAAAACCTGTTTGGGGGGGTTTTTAAAAACAAAAAACCTGCTCCTTTGGAAAACTAAAAATATTCTAGGGGGTAAATGGAGAATGGCTGGGAATCTGCAGCACCCAAACGGGAAATGTAGTTTTCCTCAAACTGAAACATCCAACCTCACCCTTGCATATGAATGGGAATTGGGGGCCCAAACCAAAATTAATCTTTGGGGCGGGCTGTTTTTTCGGTTTTTTTTCCCCCTCATCAGCGCAGATTTTAAGGACGTTTGTTTAGGTGGGGAAACTTAAGGGAAGGGTTTCATGGTGAAAGTTCTTACAGAATCCATTTGATTAAAAAACTGTGTTTTAAATTAATACATTGCGAGGGCAGTTTTCGGGAGAAATAATACAGGATGAAAACCCGGGGATCAAATCCCCCAAAAAGGGAAAAAGGTAATTTTGTACAGTGACCCCCCCCAAAAGGAAACGGAGTGAAGCCTGGGGGATAATCCCGGTTAAAACTCAAAATCTTACAGGATAATTTAATGTATGTACCCCGTGATTTGCCCCCCCCAAAAAAAGGGAATTGGAGGGGAAAAGTTTTGGAGGATAATAAAAGGGTTGGTAATCGGGGCCCAGTACGGGAAATAAGTAATGTATGTCCCGTGACGGGCACCAGCAAAATATTTTAGGGCAGCTCGGGAGGAATTTTTAACTTTTTTGATGTAATCAGGAACGACGGATAATTAAATGTAAAGAGGTAACTTGCACCCCAGAGTGTATAAAGTCGGAGGAAAAATTTAAGGGAAAATCGGGAAAATCGAAACGGATAATTTAATGAAATTTACATTGCCCTGAAACCAGCAGCCTAGGACCGAAGTTGGAGATTATACAGGATGTAATTTCAGGATCATACGGTTTAAGAAATTTTTGGGTACCAGTGCCCTGCACCAGAGAATAGTAAAGTGCAGCCCCTGAAGGTTTTAATAATGAAAAAATAAAGGATCAAACAGGAAAAAAAGTCAATGAAAGAACATGACTGAAACCAGCAGAATAGGAGCCCCGTTTGGGGGAAAATTTACAGGTTTAAATAGGATTAGTACAGGAAAAGTAATTGTATTTTCATGACAGGCCACCCCAGAATAGTGAAATCCCGCTCTGGGGATAATTCAGGATGTAACCGGGAATAGTACGGGATAAGTAAATGTTTGTACACATTTGATTCCCACCACCGAAAAAGGGGCGCAGCTCTGGAGGAAATAAGGATGTAACTAAAGGGATCTTTAAAAAGTAAGTAATTTTATTATAGGGACGGGGCCCAAAGCAGAATATTTGGTGCAGAAAACAGGGGGGTTAAAAATTCGGGTTTTTTTAACTTCAGGACCCAATTCAGGATAAGAAAAAATTTTATGTACTTTTGATGCCCCGCAGAAAATTTGGTTTTGGCAGCTCTTGGAAAAATTTCCCGGGGGTTAAGGGGGAAATCGAAACGGAAAAGTAATGATTTTATTTGGTGACTGCAGCACCCGAATGTGAGCGGGGTTTCTATCAGGGCACCCAAATCATTTGAGGGGACTTCTGAAAATGGCGGCCGCTTGTGCGCTGCAGTTTGCTGGCTGGTTGTGTTTTTTTTTGTTCCTCCTGCCTGGGTTTTGTTTTCCCTCCTCCCAGAGAGGGAGTGGGGTTTTCGGGGGATGAGTGAGAAAACAAGCCCCCGGCCCGTCTTAGTGGGCCCGGGGGAAAGAGAAGCCGGGTTTTGGGCCCCGCAGGAGGACTTGGGGGGTAAGATTGGCGCAATGTGGCTTCTGTCCCCGGGTTGAAGAGACTTTTAAAAGCCGCAAGGCTTCTCCAGTAAGGAGGACCGTCTGCTGAAATTTGGGGGGTAGCCCTTTCGGGGGCGAAGAAAGGCCGATGCTCACGGGGGTGAGGCTGATTTGAGGGGAAGGCGGGGGGCGGGGGGGGGGGCCCGGGGAATCGGTGTCCAGAAAGGGTTCCCGTTTATGTGTCACCTCGGATTTGAAGACCCAGTAAGCCCGGGGGCCCCCGGGGGGAGCTGCGCGTGGAGGGCCCGGTTTTGTGTGGCCCCAAAAAGGAAAAGAAGGGGTGCAAAAACCCAAATAAAGAAGCTCCGTCTGATTTTTTTGAAAATGGGGGGAATGGCGAACCTCTGAGGGAGAGGAAGCGGGCCCTTTATGGAGAGACTTTTTTAAATGAGGACCGCTTCGGAGAGGCGGAGGAGGAGGGGGGGAAAAAAAGGTGGAGGGGGTGCGCCCCAAAGCAGGTAGAGAAAAACCCAGCATGGAGAAAAACATGGAGAGGAGTTTACCACCCAGCCCCTTTGCCCGCCAGAGGCGCCGTTTCAGTGGGCTCCCCGCACAGCGGGGGCGATGTCACCCTGCTGCACTGGCGGCTGGGGTGAAAGCGACCCGGAGCCCCGGGGGGGCTCTGATGGCTCAGTTCCCGCTCTGGAGTTCCAGTCCCTTTCCCAGGACTTGTGCTTCGAGATGAGAGACCCGAGGAGGTGCCTGGGGGGCAGTAAGAAAAAAAGCAAGAAGACCAAGCACCCGGAGAGGTAAATTGTGTATAACCCCTCCCTGGGAACCTGGGGGCGGCCTTGGGGCCAGCCCCTGTATTAACCCCCGTTCTCCCCCCCGCGGTGTCCTGCAGTGGATCAGTGCAGGAGGGGGGGGGATAATGAGGTATCTAACATGGCGGGGAGCCTGTCTCTTTTGCAGTAGCAGGGGGAAGTGGTGGGTATGGGCTGTAACCCATACAGAAAGGGGGGGTAGTGATGGGCGTGAAGGAAAGGCTCTGGCGCTAAAAGTGCCCCCAAGGGGGGGGGGACCGGCAGGGGCATGGGGTTGGGCTGCGGAGCCCTGGTGGCTCGACTGCTATGACCCCAAAGAGGATGACTTTTCTAAACCAAACGAGTCACTCTCTTGTATTTGACTCTGACTGGTTGGCCGATACGGGGGGTGGTGGGTGTCACTCAAAAGAACAGGGACGGTTTGGCATTGGGCAGGGCTTGGGACATTTAGGGAAAGCTGGGGTTTTTCGGAAAATACATTTACACATCGTATACTACTAAACCCTTTCCTCAGAAGGGATCGCATCCAGATTTTTACCAGGGGTCACTAAAGCTGTTCAAATTTTGGGCACCCCACGCATTTCATTTTGCCAGCTGCACGGCAGAGTGCACACTGTGTGGGGCCAGGTCCCCTTGCCGCTTCCTGTGCACAGATTGATGTCCCCTATGGGCAAAGGGGTAATCCATCCCACCCTTTGCCAAGCGGTCAATACCCCGGCGGGAGAAACCCAATGAGGTGATTCTGCGGGGGGGAGGTGGAAGGGTGAAGGATGGAGAGGCCATGGAAAGGTAAGCAAAAGCGCCTGCCCAATAACACAGGAAAAGCGAAAAGGGAAGCGGGAGCGGGGAATCTGGGGGCCCTAGGCAACTGGGGAATCTGGGGGGGCCTTGATCCTCCCCCTGGGTGATGCTACTGATGGGGCCCTAAAGGATAGTAAACGATGGGAAATCGGAGGCCCCCAAAAAGAGGAAGGGTGCATTTCCCCCTCAACACCCCCTATGGTAATAGCAGGAGGGGGAAGGGGGAGATGGAAAAGAGAGTAACCGGGTAAACAGAAAGGGGAGAAAGATCTTCCCCACCCCCCAATGCCCCAAAGAAGGTAAAAACCCCCCCCCCTCTGTTTGGGTTCTCAAACCGGGTTTTTCATGCCTTGGTTACATCCCCCCCTATGGGGAGGAGGGGGCGGGGGGTAGGGTTCGGAAGTGGGTGAATCAGGGCCTACGGGGGGCATCGAGTTCCCTCCCCCGGGGGAAAACATTCCTCAGGGGAGGGACTGCCTAAACCAGAGGAAAAAGGGGATAGGGAAACAATCTGTACCCTTTAAGGACAAACCGTCTTTGATGTGAGAAGGGCCCGGGCAGTGGAAAGAAAAAAGGTCTAATTTAATCACTCTGGGGGCGACGCCCACTCCGCTGACGCTGGATCCTTTTGTTGCCGCATTAAGTCAGTACGGTCGATTTGCGTCGTTTAATTTTTTCGGCCATTAGAAGCAGGCATTTTGTTTTTGCGGGAGCAGGTGTCAGATTCAGCGGCGTGTTAAAAGGCAAAAAGGGACCCCTCTATGGTCTCTTGCGCCGGCCATATAGTGGGTGGCGGTCCTTTTTAGCCCCGGGGTACAAGCCGACGGGGTTATTGAATTAAAAATGGGGAGGTGCTGATTTTTGAGCCCTCATGTGGGACGGAACTTGCTGTTTAAACATCGGGGCCCAAAAGCCCCAAGGGGGAGGAAGTGCCCTTTTATGGGATAAGCCCTATCTTTTTACAAGTGGCGGGGTGTTTGGAGGGGACTTAAATACGTCATGGGGGCCCCAGGACAGGGGAGGTTCGAAAAAAGCTGATTTTGACAGGTCGCTTTGAATGCATAGCTAGTGAGGCTCCCCTGGGGTTGTCCCACATCGGGCACACCCCGGCCACTCGGGGTTCACCTTCATAGGGGTAGCGTAGGCTAAAAATAAAGGGTTTTTATTTGAAGGAGGAAGTTTCTCTTCAGCTGTTCCGGTGTTGAGGGAAGTTCTCGGACCACTGTTTAATTTTGTTTTCTCGAATATTACAGAGACCCCCAGCAGGGAAGAGGCTACTGGGGCTCAATTGTCTTTTTGGAAGAAGGGGAGATCAACGTTTTTGAGGATTTTTCAGACCCAGGTACCATTGAGGGTCTGTGCAGTATTAAGGCTGAGTGGTGGAAGTTGTTAAAACAAAGGTTGTCCAGGTTCTTCCCCCAGCCTCGAGCTCAGGATCTGAGCAGGTATCGCCTGTCCCGGGGTTTAGGAGGAAAACAAAAAACATTTGTCTCGACGGGGGTAGCCGTGAGGAGATCTCCAGGTGCAGTCTTTTTTCATGGGTGAGTACGCAGAATGCATTTTTGGTTTTTGAGAGGGATTAGGGGAAGTACCGCTCGCCCGACCTTACAAAAACTCAAGATGTCAGTGAAAGTAAGTTTGTGTTGGACTTTTTTGATTGTACGGGGTCCGGAAAGGTCTAATCAGGGGTCGCAGAGCCTTCTACTCAATCTCATGGCGGGGGAGGGATGTGGAGTCGGCTTTCCCGCTGAAAATGTTTTGAACCAGGGAGTAGACCCTCTCTTGATGTTTTGAAAGAAGAGATCAAAAAAGAGGAAATCAGGGCCGGTGGTTAAGGAGCAGGGCCCCCCCAAAAAACGCCAGGGCCAGATGGTTAAAAATCTGAGTTTTATAAACCTTTAAAGGGATCTTGGTTCCCCCCTTGACTGAGGTAATAAATGAGTTCTCTCTCAGACATTTGCCCAAAATCAATGAGGGGCAGCTTTTTCATTCTGTCAAAGGGTAAAGATCTGTCCCATTGAGAACTAGCGTCCCTTTTGGCTGTCAATGTGGACAGAAGATTTGGCAAAGGTGCATTTAACCGGTTGGTGAAGTTTGCACCCCACCTTTTAGGGGCCCAGCACGCTCTGTTCCAGGACACAGTAATTTAGTGCTGTGCTAACTTCCAGGAAGCGGAAGCGGGGAGGGGGGGTCATGGGAACGTTTGATATGTTAACTATGATACCTCTGGCCCCCCCCCCCCCCCCTCCTTCCTGAGATAGGCCTCCCGGTGAGGTTTTTTGATTGGGTTTAAGACCTTGTACGCAGGGGGAGGGGGTTTCCCATTGTTATCGGTTGGATTTGGGCCCCTCTTTTGTGGTGGGGTCTGGGTTTCGCCGGGTTGTCCCCTGGCCCGCTATGTATGTGTTTTTTTGATCGTCCTTCTTTTGGAGTATGGATTTTGGCCTGTACGGGGGTCAGGAGGACCCGGGGGGCTCCCGGGGGTACTCAAGGGGGTGGTTTTGCTGAGAGTAACCCTCTTGTGTCTTTGCAAGGGAGGCGGAGGGGTATTGTCAGAGAAAAAGTACCCGAGTCAGCTGGGCCCAAAATTAAGGGGGCAAGTGTGAGAGTCTCTGGATGGGAGTAGGGGATCCCGGTTTTGATCTCCCGGACACGTTCCAGAGCCCAAAAGGGGTCGGCAAAATCCTCGGCATTTAATTTGGCCCAAAGGGGTTACCCCACTCAAAATGGGGACGCAAGCTTAACATTGCCTGCTCAGAAGGGGATCAGTGGAAAAGGGTTTGGGCTTTTTTACCCTCCGGACAGGGTTTACATTATCAAAACTTTTGATCCCTTTTTTGTTGTATCTGGCGTGTGTGCATCTTTCCAGGGCCTTTTGGACTCGGGGCTCAGTCTGTTCTTCCAGATGTCATGGGGGAAAGGCTGAAAACCCAGTCAAAAGGGAGTTTACTTATGTACGAGGAGCTAGGAGGGTTGGGGTTTGGGGCAACCCTGTGGTGTTCCTTTGAAAACCTTTAGTAAGACAAATGCCCGACCCCTTGGAAAGGGAGCCCTCCGTGGGTTTTTCTCCTGTCGGGGTGGTTTCAGCATTTCTTCCGGAAGGGGACAGGAGGGCAAGGGGGGGACTTTCGCACCTTGGGGCCTTTTCCCCGCTTACGTGCCCCGGGTTCTGAAGGGCTGCGTCGGGAGGTCTGGGGGGTGTGGGAAATCAGGACCCTCAAGGAAAATTCCCTTTACAAAAGGGTTCGGTGACCATTTTCCCGAAACCTCTGGGCCCAAAGGGTTGCCCCAAACTGGGATCTGAGGTTGGGGTTTCCTTTAATTTTATAGGATCCTCTCGAAGTTTTTGGGGTTTGGCTTGGCGCTGTTCCATGGGAAGGCTGTTGTGGGGGACAATCTGAAGGTAAAGGCTTTAGGACCGGGGGGGTCCTTGCGGGAGTCGGTGGCGTGGGAAGCATGGGCCACTTTCCTGCTTCATTGTCCCTTTTAAAAACAGAGGTTTCACCCGGGGGGGACATTTAGTGGCTGGGTGGCGGGGTTCCTAGGGAATGGGCCTATGGGGATTCAGACACCCGGGAGGTCCGGACCGGGGCACGTTATTTTTAGTTAGTTTTGGTCAGGTATACATGGGGTTGTGCGGTGCTTAATATTTAGCAGCGGATAAACCCCCCTGGGTGAGGTGGTTAGGGAAAATTCTAGGGGGACCTGGTAAGGGGCCCCCCTTTGGGGGAACGAAGGTTTGGGGGAGGTTGGCCCCTTTTCCTTGGAGGGGTTTGCTTTTTGGGTACCCCAAATTTTTGTTCCCTTTGGGACTGGCTGATTCTGCCTGTAGATTTTTTGTTTTATTTTTTTGCTGTGTGAGGGGTTAGGGGGTTGCAGGCGCCGAACTTGGGCTTTTGGGGTGGGTGGGGAAAGTCTGAAAAGGTGTTTGTTTCTTTTGTTTATATATTCTTTTGTTTGTTTTTTAATATTTAGAGATGGTCGAATTGATTCAACGAAGTGGAATCGTTTAGAATTTTAGGGAAAATTCGATTCTGAAGAAGTCGAAGTTTGGGGTATTCGCGTGAAAGAAGTGGCTTTTATTGATAAAAAAAAGGCTGCGGCACATGGCGCTAATGGGGCAAAGAAATTGGGAGGGGAAAAAGGGATAGCCTACTGACATATCAGAGATGAAGCCAATCAGAGACCGGGGGTTTTGTACGTACCGCCTATATAAGTCGGGGCGCGCGCGGGGGGCGCTCAAACCACTTCACTGTACTTTTAGGGAAGGGCTGCCACGGTGCTTATGATATCTCTTAAAAAGGGCTCATTTTTAACAGCTTTTTTTGGGGGGGGTGTAAGCTTGTCTCAGAGACTGTTTTCTCTTAAGTTCTATTTCTGAATTTTTGGGGTATTGGAACTGAAGTCCGTTGCGCCCACTGCAGTATATTTTTTTAATGTTCTGCTACAGCACATTGAATATCCAAGGGTTATTAAAGCTGATCTTTTGTATTCTTTAAAGAAACAGCTTTTTACCCCCAAAAAACACTTCATTTTTGGTTGCTCAATTTTTTTGCGCACTTTAATCCAGCGGTTAAATAACGTTGTACTGCTTTTTGGGGTTTCACTAAAAAAAAACCCCGTCTTTTTCATCGCCAAAAAAAACTTTTTCCAGTAGCAAATTTAATAAAGGGTTAATTACAATTTTTTTCTTTGTTGTTTAGCGTAAAATACACGCCATTGTAACACGCTCAAAGTGGTAGTTTTTGGTTGCTCAATTTTTTTGCCAAAATTTTCATCCAGGGGGTTAATTAAGCGTTGTTCTGCTGTTTTTGGTCACAAAGAAAGTCTTTTTTCACTGCCCAAAAAACCCTGTTGCCTGTGAAATTCATACCGAAAATTAATTAAACCTGTTTGTGTTTTATATTTATAAAAAAAACGAGTTTTTAAACGGCAATAAAGTGAATTTTTTTCCGGCCCCTTTGTGGGGCGCAATTTATATCCAAGGGTTACCCCAAGTTTTTGTGGGTTATTTTTAGTGAAATAAGGGTGTTATTACATTACAGATACTTATCAAACAGTGTCTGTACATTTTAGAAAAAAAAAGTATGTCAGACAGAAGATGGCGGCTTTCACCTGCGGTGATGTGGCAAAAATTCCGGGGGCAGGCCCAGGCCAGCACAGCAAGAGGGATGTCCGCAGCAGGGGTCACTCGGGGGAGGCCACAACTGCCGTTTTCATCTAGCGGCCGGTTTGTTCAACAACCCAATGGTTCTTGATTGGGGTTTATAGGTATCACTTCCTCCCCCAGACATCTGAAACCCAGCCCAAAAGTCGGTGGAAGTCAGACACAACCCTTGTGGCATGGCCCGGGAGGGGTCAGCGGCCCTCACCTGCCCCAAACCCGCCTCTTCCCTCCGGTTCCTCAGCCAGAGATAAACTTTGTGGTCTGGGCTCAGTGCCACTTTTTACAGCGAGGATAAGGGGCAGTCAGAGCTACTTGGCAGCAAAGAAATGGGGCCAATATTCCTGCTTCTTGCAGTAGGCGGCAAAGTAAGATGTGGAGAGTGGCAATGGGAGGTCTGTTGTGAGGGGTTTCACCCTCTGCATACCAAGACCGGGGGATGAGGACAGCAGATGACGATGAAAACAAATTGATGAGGGAGTACCCCGACCGCACTTGGGAGCCGGTAAAGGGAAAGGGCTCTCATCGTCTTTAAAAGAGGGCGCAGCTTGCGCTTCAGGAACATCCCCAGCCAGCAATGGGTAGTGGGGCCGTGAGTCAGAGGGTAGCACCGTGTGAGGTCAGGAGCCAACCCGGCCACGGGGTAAAAAACCCGCTTCGCAGGTCCAAGAAAGTAGGGGCAAGGGGCTCAGCAAGGCAGGGGCGGTAGTAGTCACTCAGTGCGGAGCGTTTGGCGGTAAAATCAGATACTCGGCGGTGTGGCAGTTCTTTGTAAGACACCGGAGGACCTGATTATGGGTATATGTAGAATCTGTGGCAGAAATGAAGCGTGGCTAGGAGCTAACGTTGGCACCAACGGCCCTGCGTTAACACATGCAGCGTCCCCATCCGGTGGCCTAGGAGAAAGTGGCTCAGAATGGGGTGGTCCACCCAGCTGCCGGAGCAACAGTGCAGCATGCCAGTGCACGCTGCCTGCAGCCAGTCAAGGCTCCACCACCTCTGCAGAAGGGAGTTGTTTCTCTTTGCTCATCTCTGGGGTCCAGATGCACTCTGCCACCCTAGTTAGAAGGTCCGCTGGACTACTGGGCAGCAAAACTGGATGTGTGGCCACAACTTGCCGAGTTTGCAGTGGAGAAGCTGTCCTGCCCGGCCAGTAGTGTGGCATCAGAGCGGGTGTTCAGTGCGGCAGGGGCCATCGTTACTCCAAGGAGAACCCGCTTGTCCACGGGAAATGTGGAACGACTGACCTTTGTCAAGATGAATCAGGTGTGGATCGGCCAGGATTTCCACACACCAGTGCCTTAGGCAGACACCATCAGCCATGACGCCTCACCCAAACTGTGAGAAATGAATCTGGGTTCAAACTACCTGCCTTAGCCACTATTCTGATGTCACCACCCGGCTGATGCCACACATCTGCGGACAGTTTCTCCATCTGCCACCAACCATCTTTATCAGGGACTGGTATTGCCACCCACCTCCACACTGTGTCATTGTGCCACTCTATGACCTCATGCTGTTGCTCCTGCCGTCACCTCCACTCTCTGTCATTGTGCCACTCTGTGGCCTACTCCTCTTTTTGCCACCTCCAGAATGTCATTGTGCCACTCTCCCGACATCATGCTGTTTCTGCCGTACCTCCACATTTTGTCACTTGCCACTCTGTGGCCTACTCCTTTTTTTGCCACCCCCAAAACCCCCCCATTGTGCCACTGTTGACCTCATGGCTGCTGTGGCTGTTTGTGACCTCCGGGCTCTCAGTCATTGTGCCTTCTCTGGGGGGCCTTTAACCCCTTTTTTTTCCACCTCCAGAATTTTTCATTGTGCCACTCTCTAAACCTTATGCGGGCGGGTGGCTCCCAAACCGTCACCCCCAAAAATCTGTAAACTGTTGTTCCCACCTGAGCTCTAAATTGTTTTTTTCCAGCTTTCGCTGGCATGACTTTATCAGGATAAATTCCCCCTTTCAGTTTTTTGGTCAGTTTTGCCCTCTTAAGTGCCCGGGGAAAAAATTTATGTGAAGCAATTCTAAGAGCGGCGGGCAGTCATGTGCGTGTCATACAAAAAACACAACTTTGTATGAAGACCCAAAACCCAAACTCCCTCTGCATATTTAAGCATGGCAAAAACATTCTTCCCGCCCCCCTGCAGGCTATGTGCGCCGGAAATAAAATGTTTTTTAAGGATTTGTAACCCAAGTAATTTGGAACCCAAAAAAATAATTTTGTCAGAAAAAATTTGGCCCCAAAATCACCTAAACGAATTTTTTTAGAAATTGCCCCCCCCCTCTATATTTTATTGTTTTGGGATATTATAAAGTACTACATATGTGTCGGGGGTTGGGGTTTTGAGTTTGGTTGGGTGGGTTTTTTAATAGGGGGGAGGGTTTTGTTTGAAAATTTTTTGGGTATTGAGGTTTTATGGGATTTGGGGTTTTTAAGGGGGCTTTGGGGAAAAAAAAAAAAAACCCGGACTGATTTATGGGGAAAACCCCTTAAAAATTGTGGGGGCATGGGATATGGGGTCAGTTCAGGGCCCAAAAAAAAAATAGTGGTGTGCTGTTGTTAGGTTTCTTTTTCTTATTTGTTGGTTTGCATGCAACCGGGCCCCGGGGGATCTGGTTAGTAAATTTTGTACAGTATTTTAGTAGTGTAAATATGGGAAATAGTTTGGGTTTGTGGGGGTGGTGGGTTTGGGCTGGACCGGTGATGGTAAAGGGCCCTGATGAGGTTTCAAAAAAATAATAACAGGGTGTAACAGGTCAGTACAGGTAAGTAATGTTGTACAGTACTGCCCGAAAAATAGTGGGGCGCAAACTCTGAAAAAATTTAAAACAGGATTTTAACTCAGGATCAGTACCAAAGGGTAAAGTAATGTATGTTTAAAAAGTGAAAAACACCCGAAGGGAAAAAGTGGTGCAGCTCTAGAGGTTTAAACAGGATGTAACTCAGGATCGTACGGATAAGTAATGTATGTACAGGGACTGCACCAGCGAATGGAGTGCAGCTCTGGAGTATAATACAGGATGTAACTCAGGATCAGTACAGGATAAGTAAAAGTTGTACAGGACTTTCCCAAACAGAATAGTGAGCGCAAACTCTGGAGGTTTTACAGGAGTAAAAAATCAGGATCAGTACAGGTTAAGTAATGTATGAAAACAGTGACTCACCAGCAGGGAAAAGTAAGCACAAACTTGGAGGACAATAAGGATTTTTAAAAAATCTTAATAAATTTTGACTGGAAGAAATGTGATTTAATGTCAATATGTTATTATGTGATCTAGAATAAATCTACAATGAAGTCCACACATTTGTGAAACAAGATATTATTATACAGGAGATCAGGGGTATCAGGATTAGTGATAGCGTTTATTTGACTATCGTCATCGGATCGATAGTGATATCGGAAATTTATCAAGCGTTTCCGTAGTCGATAATGTTTATCGACGATGCCCAAATTAAAGTCTATGGGAGGGGAAACAAACCTTCATTTTTTTACACCAAACGGGGGCTGGAGAAGCGGGAATTAACATCCACAACAGTCAAATGGATACGTGCTACTCTTAGGCAAAACACTTGGTTATAAAAGTCCCGAAAAAACTACAGGGCCCTTCACTATCCCCGGGTTTTACCACAGCTGACCCTTTAAACCCGCATACCCACAAATTAAAAAAATGCCAGAAGGGGGTAGATTTTAACCTCATTTTACTTGAACTGGGCTTGACTATACCTTTCTGGGGCCCACATGAGCCCCCAAAACCCCATACCCCAGATTTAAAAAGGGGCCCAAAAAGGGGGTTTTCAAACCAAAATTTTTTTGAAAATGGACATTTACTATACCTGTCCTGGGGCCCCAGCATAAGCCCAAACCTACATGACCCCCCGTTTAAAAAAATGCCCGAAAAAGGAGTTTTTCAACCACCATTTTAGTTGAATGGACATTGACTATATCTGTCCTGGGCCACGCATGAGCCCCAAAACCCGCATGACCCCCCCGTTTAAAAAATGCCGTAAAAAAAAGTTTTCAACCCCCTTTTAGTTGATGGACATTTATATAGTCCTGGGGGCCAAAAGCATGGCCCCAAACCTGCATGCCCCCCCGATTTAAAAAACTCCAAAAAGGAATTTTCAACCACAAAATTTTTTGGAACTGGGCTTGACTTTCCTGTCCTGGACACAGCATGAGCCCCAAACCTGCATGACCCCAGATTTAAAAAGAGCCCGAAAAGGAGTTTTTCAACCACCATTTTAGTTTAAATGGACTTTGCGTCCCTGTCCCGGGCAACAACATGAGCCCCCCAAACCTGCGACCCCCCGTTTAAAAAGGGGCCCGGGAAAAAGGGGTTTTCAACCACCATTTTAGTTGAAATGGACATAGACTGTCCCGTCCCGAGCCACAGAAAGGCCCCAAACCTGCATGACCCCCAGATTTAAAAAAATCCAGAAAATGGGGTTTTTCACCACCCCTTTTAGTGGAAAATGGACATTGACTATTCCTGTCCGGGCCACAGCAGAGCCCCAAACCTGCATGAACCCCAGATTTAAAAAGTGCCGGGAAAAGGGGTCTTTAACCCACCATTTTGTTTAATGGGCTAGACGTCCCGTCCTGGGGGAAAACATGGCCCCCAAACTGCATGACCCCCCGATTTAAAGGGCCCGGAAAAAAGGGGGTTTTTTAACCCCATTTTAGTTGAACTGGACATGACTGTCCCCGCCTAGCCACAGCATGAGCCCCAAACCTGCATGACCCCCATTTAAAAAATGCCAGAAAAAGGAATATTTAAAACCCCCATTTTATTAACGGACATTGACTATACCTGTCCTGGCCACGATGAGCCCCAAACCGCATGACCCCCAGATTTAA
>JAODAL010034688.1:0-43934 GCA_025379985.1 Phyllomedusa bahiana | reverse complement strand
CAAAAAGCGAAAGGTGTGAAAAATACCCCGGGGAAACATGGCCAAGGTAATGAAGGCTAAAGAAACACCACCATAAAAACAAGAAACATAAGAAAAACTCAAAATTTGGTAAATGAAAAAACTTAAAAAAACTTTTTTTCAAAAGGTTTTTATGGACTGATGAAATGAGAGGGGACTTTTTTGAAGGGCCTTTGGAGGGGCCCCGGGAAGGGGGACCCAAAAAGGGCCAGAGCTCCACCCGACTGAGACCCACAAGGTGGGGGGGGGGGTACTTTTATCCTGGTAAAAAAAATTTTGAATTTGGGGCCCTTTTTCGGTTGGGGAGGGGAGTAAAGCCCACCCCAAACCTACTGCCAGTTTCTGGAAGACACCTTTTTCCCAAGCAGTGGAAAAAGGAGAAGTCTGTATCGTTCAAGAAAAGCATGATTTTCAGGGCAGGACAATGCCCAAATCCATGCATCCAAATACTCCACAGGGGGGGCGGGCCCCCAAATTTAAAGGTCAAAAATAAAAAAAAAATAATGACATGCCCCCTTTGTTCACCTGATCTGAACCCAAAGGAACCTGTTTTTCCCGTGAAAATGTGAAAACCCTACAGGGAGGAAAAAACAGTCCCCCTTTCTAAAAAGGGGGGTGTCTGGGGGGCCCTTTGGGTGGCTGCTGCACGCAATGTTGATCGTTTAAACAGATCAAAAAACCTGACAAAAATTTTAGGGAATGGAAGGTTTTTTGATGTCATCATAAAAAAGGGGGGCGAATTGATCACTGGTTTTGTTTTTTGGTTTTAAAAATTCAAAAATTTTTTTAATTTCAAAAATTTGCGTTGTTCTTTTATTAAACCGGGTGAAAAGAAAAATGAGTTTGGGGTATATATTTGGTTTTTATGATTTTCCCCTAAAAATTCTGCACAGTAAATTCCCTTGCACAAACCGATATCCTCCTAAAAAGCCAAACAAAAAAAATACCCACTCCCAATTTTCCAAAAAAATTTTAACCTTTTGATATTTATGATCTTTTTGGGGTTGTTTTCCAAACAAAGTTGCTGTTCAATAATAAAAAGAATCCTTTTCAAATACAACTTGCCTAATAATTCTGCACACACGTATTTTGGATCAATTTTTAAAAGGGAGATGGGGCCTTAACCCCCCACAGCTTGAGGTCCTTGCCCGCTTTAGGAAGGACCGAAATATGTGCTAAGGTGGAACCCCCAGGGAATGGAGAGGAGGCTGAGACACTATTAAAGGTTTTGAGGATAATTGGGTAAAGTAAAGGCAAAAGGGTCTTAAAAACCACACTTGTAAAGCCGTCAGGCCCAGGACTCTTTCTGCTCGGGAGATCTTTAACGATGGCCTCCTATTCCGCTTCAGAGAAGGGCTCCTGCAAAGCTTGAATGGCTGCAGTCGGGAGTGCCTGAAAGGGGGATGGAGGTTTAAGCTGAAGTTGAGACGGGGTGGGATGATCAGCAGGGAGATTATATAATTTAGAATAGAAGGAAGTAGGCAGCAATCTCCTCCGTGGTGTGTACTATCTGACCAGAGTGCGTTTTCATACTAGGAATGAAAGATCGCACTAATTTCTCCTTTGTGGCCCTGGCCAAAAGACGTCCACTTTTATTCCCGTATTCAAAGAATTTGCTGCAATAAAGCTGAAGAAGCTTACCATAAGAGGCTTCGAACAAACGCCGTACTTCAAGCCGGGCCACCAAGAGCTTGCTTATGTTGGACCTCCAGTGCAGCCACTTTAACAAGGGCTTTCACAATAGCTGCCGAGCAAACCCTTTTAAGACGGCTGCCGTGTTTAAATAAGATTCCCCTTAGGACGCACTTAAGGGCTTCCCATTTAAATATTTCAATATGATCGGTCGAGTAAATTTATGTCCACAAAAAACCAGGGGTCTGTCTATATCCGCGGCATACAGTGCCCAGTAACAAGACCTTTCAGCCTCCGGGTTTCCCCGCCTTGGAACCCCTTTGGGGAAGGGAAAGAAAAAATGGACACTTTGAGCGTGATCTGACCGAAAACATTGCCTATGGGGGAAAATCCTAAAACCAAAGGGAAGGGGCGTTGTTGGGAAAACAGGACATAGTCAATGCGACTATATGAGTCGTGCGGTGTAGAGTAGAAAGTATAGTCTCTATCTGACAGATGTTGAAGTCGCCATCCATCCACTAGTTGGAATTGTAAGAGAGCTCTTTTGACCTTCTTAATAGCTGAATAAGAAACAGAAGAGCGTCCTCTGGAGTTGTCCACGGTTGGGTCAAGTGTGGAAAATTAAAATCTCCGCAGAACAGAACAATGCCCTCCCCCCATGAAAGTAAGTTATCAAGAAACCCCCCAGTAAAAGGGAAACTTAAAACCCTGTTTTAGGGGCAAAAATTTTTTTAACTATCGGGGAAAACTTTTCCCCTTTTAAATGGTAAGTATTAAAATGGGTACCGGGCCCCCCGAAAACTACAAGGGGCACTTACTATCTTAATGTGGTAAAGATTAAAAATGGGGGATGGCCAGGGCCCCCAAATTTTGGGTTTTGGTAATTAGCAAAGTACCACTGCGTGAAGTATTTGTTTTTTGATCACAGGGGCATTATTAGACTTGAAGTGTGATTCTTGAAAACAAACTATATGTGATTTTTGGCGATGAAAACGGTGTAGGATTTGGGCACGTTTATTAGGCGTATTGAGACCCTTAGCTTTATAAGAGACTAAATTAAGATCCCCATTTAGGAAAATTGGAGAGCAAGCAAATGAAATGTGCACCACTCCAGGCCCCACCGGATGGGAGGGAGAAAAAGGAGAGGGGGGAAGAGAGGGAAAAAAGAAAAAAAAAAAACACCAGATACAAAACAAATAATACAAGAAGGCAGGAGGAAAAAGCCCACCTGCGACATTCTAAGCCAGGGCACCCACCAAACCACATAACCCGTCTGGAGGGGGGGAGCCCAACCCAAAAAAATGGAACTCGTTTAAAACAGGGATGTTCCAAGGCCCCCCGGACCCCAAGCGCTCGCCCGATTGATGAAAAAAAAAAAAAACCCCGGGCATTTCAAAAACTTATAGCTGTGAATAAAAACCATGGGGGGAAAAAGAAAACAAGAGGGGCCCTTTAAAAGGGCGACCCTTAAATAACCAAGGGGTAAAGTCAGCAACCGTCCTCTCAGGAGAGACCTCAAAGGAGAGAGAAAAAAAGAAAAAGCAAAAACTCATTTAAGGGCCCGGGGAAAAAACTAAAGTTTCCCCGGGGGGGGTCAAAAATTTAACGGTTTTTAAAAGGCGCTAAATTATCAGATAGGTCTTTTGGGCGAACCCTTTATTCCCGTGGGCTCAGGACTCTATGGGGGGGGCCCCCGCAGGGTCATGCGGGGGGCTGTCGGGAGTTTCCCATTCATTGGGGCCTCTAACCCCCAGGATAAAGCAAGGGAACCCACTCCGGCAGAGAAAATCTCCCAAACCGTAGGTCCCTTAGTGTGGGCACATCCTCAAGAAGCGTAGTTGAAGGTCTTCTCCCCTGGGCCGCCAATAAACAAGGGAACCCCCAGTTTCGGGACTCTCTTTCCCAAGAACAAATTTAAAGGGCGCTCGTTGGCTAAAGGGGGTGGGTGAAAAAGGTTTCCGGGAAAAACTGTAAACGGGTTTATCTTTGGGAAAGGGCAGGGGTCTGTTTTCCCGGGGCCCTCTGGAGAATCTTTCCCCTTTAAATTTCAAAAAAAATTTTAAAGGGGGCAAATTAAAAAGTCCCTTTTTGGGGTTTTAGATTTTTTGCTGGGGCGGAAACGTAATGCCTATGCACCCGTCCCCTTTCAAAGAATGTTTCGGTTTAACACACCCTAAGATGTTGTTAAAAATACTCTATACGTTAAATACAGTTTGGCAGTGGTTAAATTTTGGAAGCCCCTTGCCCAAGGGTTTTTTCCCTGCGGCCTCTATTTTGGACAACCTTAAGAGCAACCAAGGAGGTAGAAAAGAACTTGAACTTTTTTGCAGAGAACCCCTCTAGTAATATGAAGAAGGTCTGTGCAAAATTGAGTGAACTTTTTCCTGCACCGTCCAGTGTTGTGTGGTCATTGACGAAATTCTTGTTTGGGGGAAGATTTTAAAAAGAAGTCGAGGTGAAAATGGTTACGGGGTTTTTCTTCCACGGGGAAAGGACCCAAATCAATGGTCGGTCCGTAGTTTCATTACTATTTCAAAAGTGAAAAACAAAAACGGTAGTGTAGTCCCGGTATGGGAGGTGAGAGTGGACGGTACATGTGCTAGGCTGCAGCGAGGAGTGGAGACAGAGGAGAAAAAACACGTTTTCCCCCAAAGAGGGTCGAGAGTGAGCATTTTTACCACCCATCCCTTTTTGGTTTGGTGGTGAAATTGGGCCCTCTTTTTGTTTCTGGGTAGTTGAGGTAAATACCCCCCCCGGAAGAGCCTAACCGGGAGGGGTTTTAGTCTTTGTCCCGGGGGAAGGGGGGGTTGTGAAAGCCTCAGGGTCCTCCTTGACTGGCATAGCCCAGTTTTCTCCAGTCGTGGGGTCTCTGTGGCAAGGGACAGCTTCTCTGGGGTTGCCTGGTGATTGCAGAGGCCCCCGTTGTGTGGTCAAGCTGCGGGGGCTGGGAGTTGGCGCAGGGCGGTAGTCCCGGTTGGGGTCATCCCACCCAACCCCCCAAATGGTGGGGCAAATGAGGGTCCCCTAAGTGCCCCAGAGTCACAGCAGGAACTGCACAAGCCGTAGCTTGGGGAGTTTGGGGGGGGCCCCTAGGAAAGGGGCTGACTGAAAAGGCTCACACTGAGCTGGTCCCTGAGGGGTCGCCTTGGGTGAGCGAGGGGGGACCCCAGGTGTTGTGGGGGATTCCCTTTCCGGGGGGATCGGGGGGCCCCACGCCCCCCTTGAGGGCTGCACAGGGGGTCGCCAGGCAGGGCCCAGCAGTTTGGGGGGGGGCCTGGCCCAAGGGCCCATTTGGTGCTTGACGGGGGCCCTCTGCGTTTCCGCTCCCTGTGGGGCCCCTGCACCACCAGCAGGATAAACGGGGGCCCACCTGAGACAGCGCTGCTTTTTTTCCCAAATTTTCCGGGGGGCCCCGTTGGGGGCCAAGGGAAACCCCCCTTTGAGCCGGTTGGGGAGGTGAGCGGGGCACCCGGGCCCGGTGCTTTCCCCGCGGGAGTCTTTTTTTCCTTCTTTTGGGGTTGTCGGCTGCGCGGGAACCCCACCCACTGCTTGCCTTCAAGTTTGGTGGTGGCAGGCCCGTTTCTCCTCTCCTGCACCCCGATCGGGTAGATGGCAAGTCCCGTAAAGCTCGGGAAGGAGGGCCCCCGGGGTTTTGGGGGGCCTACTCCCATCTTGAGGGGTGGGGGGGGGCAGCGTCGCCCTTCCCACCCAAAATCTGTGGGATATCTTTCTATCCCTTTTTCTTCTTTTTTTTCTATCAATACCCTGTCTTTCGATTTATCTTTCATCCATAACTATCTTTCTATTTTAAAATCTTTCAAATCTATTCTATCACAAATCTATCCCCTATCTTTCTATCTATATCTATAGTTTATTTTCACCCTCTATTTTTCTATTAAACCTATAGCTTTTTACCCTATCTTTTCCTTTCTATCCTTATCTTCTAAATTTGCCTTTATCTTATATCACAATCCTACTTAAACCTATCAATCTTTTAAAGTAATCATATTTACCAACTTTAAACCCACCATAGAAGAAAAAATATTCCTAACGCCAAAATTGCAGTATTTTCGTCATTTCACATCCCATAAAAGTGATTAAAAAGTGGCACCTATCCTCAAAATAGTACCAATAAAAAGTATACTGCAAACAATGAACCCTCACTTCCATCCATAGGTGGAAGTTCAGAAAACCTATTGGTCGCAGAAAATCGCACTGTGGCACAAATTTAAAAAATACAAAGGGCGACATGTCCCATTAGGGCTACACAATTTTTTTGGCGTATTTTGTGGCAAAAATCTGTTGACACCATATTCCCTATATAAACGAACTGTTGGTTTTGGGCACTATGCCATGCATTATAAAGTAGTCTCCCTATGGATTAAGATAGAAATAGTTAACCATTACATTCTCTTTTGATGCAATGTCACTTCGATGGCCCTGATGGTCACTTCGAACATCTCGCATGTGCCATGGAAATGCTTCAGGTGTGCTCAATGTATGCAGCCCTATTTAACACTGATTTAATTATAGTTTGCTCAGCGTGTTTTGTTTCATTTTGTTATGCCTATCATTAAGGGCTGTTTTACAGCCTGAAACACATAAGGTGTTTACTTGTCTTTTGTCCATTTTTGCTCCATGCCTGTTTTTAAAGGATTTCAATAAAATAGTCTAGTTTTTTGGAAGCTGAACTTTTTTTTTTTGCTTTTTCTCCCCATATACATGCAATAAACTAGTTTCTATATAATGATACAGAAATTATTTTATTAGATTAAGATAATCAATGTTACATATAATCTGTATGTGTGACTGACGGCCTCACACAAGCCTATATCTGTGTACAGCCAGCGATGGCAGCAGCACTAACGCTGTGAGGAGCAGAGGGGGCGGGGATTTCCAGCTCAGCTGGGAGGAAGCGGCTTTGTGGGAAATGTAGTCTTCAAACAGTGCGCCTGGCAACTGTAGCCCCGCCCACTAGCCCAGTCAGCAGAAAGCTCCGACATAGAGATAAAATGCGATATAACAGTGTCTGTAAGTAGTTTGAATACTGTATATTGTCGAATATTTACTGCTTATCCTTAGTATTCTTCCATTGTGTTTTCTTATTTTTTCTGATTTCTCACACAACCCCTTTAAAGGAGTTGTCTCACAAGAGAGATCAATGGCATACTCCTAGTCTTAAGGCATCCTAAATCCCCTGAATCAAAGCCAGAGCTGATGATGGAAGTGATGAAGAAAGTCAAAACCAAAAAATGTTTGCTCATTTTGCACATATAGTTTCTATACTAAACATCCTACCTGATCAGGGGCCGTATCCAGATCTAGTGCAAATTTGAGAGATTTTGCAATAATTTCCTCTCTCTTCTCCAGAAAGTCTCTCTCTCCATGAGACAGTTCAAATCCAAGTCGTATGTCCAGCTCCTGAAAGCTAACCTCAGACATAATGCAATAGTTAAAAGTATATAAACTTTTCAACAGAATATTTGTTTTGGAAGAGTATACTTTTCTGTGAAAATAGTATTACTACTAAATGTATAAACAGGTAAAGATTTGGAACAAGTCAGTAGTAACTACAGTTTTTGTAATGTTCCCAAAGGCTATGTTCACACGGCTTATTTGCGGGGCATAATTACGCCCCGCAATTACGCCGCGTGGACGGGGGCAGGAGCGGGGGGCCGGCACCTTGCCGGCCCATAGACTTTCATTACCAGCGGCGCATATACGCCGCTGGTAATTCACATGTCACTTATCTCCCCCCGCGGCGGATTCGCCGAGCAGGGAGAGGAGATTTAATCTATAGTTCTGTACTGTATGAGAACTGTGGATTACCATAATGACTGGGACGTAATCCAGCCGTAATTTGCGCACTACGGCGCGTAATTACGGACTGAAATACGTCCCATTTTAAGCCGTGTGAACATAGCCAAACAGGGAATCTGCAATGCCTTTTGTTGTCCCTTCATAATATTCTGTAGATGTTTATTTACATGTTTAATACACTGCTTTAAAAATAGTTATCCCCAGGGAAAATGGCGTGTTACACAATACCTATAATGCAGAAACATGACTTGTCCTCTGGAGCTTAAAAGGGTTAATGTTTATTATTAGTTACAGGTTCCATGTTGGTGTGAGGAGACTTATTTGCTTTGATCACTCCACTGAAATTTAGATATTTAGCTAGGTCTCTGCAGTACACTCTATTGGATGTAGCATTTATGAAGAAGTCACATCCGACTCACTAAGCCCTGCAATGTGAAAGAGATTAATAAAGCCATGCCAGTTAGTTCATCTGCATTGTTGTTGCAAGGAAGGCTCTAGTCTAGCCCTGTCTTACCCTGCCTTAGCAGGGCAACCTCCCCGACAAATGACGACCCCGCACTCGAACCGCTGCCTAAGCTGTACTTAGTAAAACATGTGCCAAACAGACAGAGGAAGACAAACGTACAACAAACAAGGAACAGAATCCATATATAACACATAAAAAATAGTTTTACGGGCTGACATCTAACCAGGAGCATGCGAAGTACGAAAGGACATAACGGGAGAGTAACCAGAAATACCAGCCAAAATCCGAGAACCAGCAAAACGACACAGCAGAGCAAAACAGCAGGCAGAAAGCAGTTTAAAACTCCCGACCCAGCCAGGGATTGACTCAAGTGTTTAATCCAGAGACTGCAATAAAATCCTTAAGGGGCCATTAGTGAAGTCCTTCAACTATAAACGGTAGTATCGGCAAACTCCTGACTTTTCGGGAGATACCTGCCCCTTTCTCCAGAAAGGTGGAGAAAAGGGGAGGTGTCTCCCGAAACATCGTGTGCGATTGCGCTGCGTCTGCCTGTCTGTTGTACGCTATCCAAGATGGCGAGGCTATGCTATGCGGCTGCATGAAGTATTGCTTAGACGCTTTTGTTTATACCGACTGCCACGGACTATATGTGCTACTGAAACACAAGTAAAGAAATATTTTTGCCTAAACAGCAGTGTGTATAACGAAATATCAATAAATGTGATTTTATAGTTTATGTACACCTATTGTTGGCTTGGACCATTAGTGAAGTCCTGACAGTTGTCCCTCGTGCGTGCAGAGTAGAACACTGGCTGGCTAGTTGAGAGGCAATAGACAGCTCAAAAGGGATAAGGTTTCTCTTTAGAGAGAGACATCAAGGCCGGGGCTGGTCACAGGAGCCCAGGCATAGTGGGAGGCCCCACATGACCCGGCGCGCCGGCCGTTGCGCAGGGTTAGGGGGCGGAGCTAAGGGAGACGTGAGGGGAGGCGTCGGCTTATATAGCTGAGATCGCGGGGCGGGGGAACAGACGTGCGGTTGGAAAATTTAAAACTGGTTGCGCTGTTCCCGGAGTCCCGGAGCGATAATGTATAGCAGTGTGGAGGCCTTGTTAGCCCAGCTGAGGAGCGCGGCGGGGGAGCGGGGCTCAGCATGGTTGGCGCAGCAAGTTCAAAGTGCGCTGGGTGATGCAGAGGCAGCGGCGGCCTGTGCGCCTCAAATACCTGTTCCTGGGCCTGCGGTTAAAGCTAGGTGCCGGACTCGCCCTCCGGAGCGCCTAAGCCCTGAGGAGACCCCCAGGGCCCGTGTCCATCGCAGGAGCCCCTCCGGGACAGGCGGCGCGCTCATCCGGGCAGTCGCGCGCTGCCCGTCCTGGGAGGAATCCTAATAAACAGGCGGGTCCAGCGGAGCACAGTCGCCGCCATCTTAGCCCGAGGGCAAGGGTTATGGCCAGCCCTTTCCGGGGGGACTCGGTAGCTCCGGGCAGGCGGGGGGTGCCGGGTCAGGGGGTAGTAGTTTCCAAGGGGGATTCAAAGTTGGGGTCTGCTGGCAATTCAACGAGAATCAATGCAGATTCGGGACAAGCTGCCGCTTTAAGCATATATGCTCAGTGTGCAGCGCAGCTTCCCACGGGGCATCCCGATGCTTGCAGAAGGGGAAAAGGGGAGGGGGTCGGGCCTTCTCAAGGGGGAACCCCGGGGTGGGGCATAACCGCGATGGTGCCTACCTAAGTAGGCCACCTTAAAAGTGGGCCCCTTGCTAGAAGGTGGTTTTACCGAGGGTTTTCGGATTCCGACCCCGGCACATAAGATCCCATTCCTACAAAAAAATTTGCGACCTGCACCCAGGGGTTTAGGAGAAGTTAGCAAGGGAATCCGTTGGGGGAAAGGCGGGGCCCTTTCGCCTTTTTGCCAATGCCCAATTTGGTGGGTTTTCCTTTGGGGGTGGCCCCCAAAAAAGGAACCAAACAATTTTTCTTTATACACCCCCTATCATTTCCTAAGGGCTTTTTTGGGTCAACGATGGGATAGACCCTGAACTATGCTCAGTGGTTTATACGTCCTTTGATGTGGCGCTGCATTGGGTTAGGAAGTTCGGGCGAGGGTCATTTATGGCTAAGACGGCTATCGAGTCTGCTTTTCGATTGTTGCCGGTACATCCGGATAGTGCTCAACTGTTGGGGTGTTATTGGGAGGGGGCGTTTTTTATCGACCGGTGTTTACCAATGAGGTGCTCCATTTCGTGTTATTACTTCGAGATATTTAGTTCTTTTTTAGACTGGGTGGTGCGGGATGTTTCAGGGCTGCCGTCTATCATCCATTATCTGGATGATTTTCTTTGCATTGGCCCAGCGGACTCAGAGGTGTGCGGGTCGCTGTTGGCAGCAATGCAGTGGGTGGCGCGGCTTTTTGGTGTGCCGTTGGCTCCGGACAAGACGGAGGGCCCGACTACCGCCATTAATTTTTTGGGTATTCGTATTGATTCTATTCGAATGGAATGTAGCTTGCCAGAGGACAAGCTAAGGGATATGAAGAGGAAAGTTGATAGGTTGTTGTTGTGCAAGAAGGTTACACTACGGGAATTACAATCACTTCTGGGCAAGCTTAATTTTGCTTGTCGCATCATGCCAATGGGGAGGGTTTTCTCGAGATGCCTGGCTAGGGCTACGGCGGGGGTACAGGCCCCGCACCATTTCATTAGGTTGTCAGCAGGAATGAAGGAGGATCTGAGGGTATGGCAGTCTTTTCTGATGCATTACAATGGCAGGTCTATCATTTTGGATAGAGCAATTAGTAATGTGGATTTTGAAGTGTTCACGGACGCGGCTGGCAGTGTGGGGTTCGGCGCATATTGTAAAGGGGACTGGTGTGCAGGGCGGTGGCCTAAATCCTGGGTTGAGACGGGATTGGTCCGTAATCTGGCATTATTGGAATTGTTTCCCATTGTGTTAGCGGTGGAAATTTGGGGGGACCGTTTTAAAGACCGGAAGATTCGGTTCCATTGCGACAACCTAGGTGTGGGTACAAGCCATTAATGCGTTGTCAGCCTCTTCTTCTTTGTCTGCTGCGACGATTGGTTTTACGTTGTCTGGGGTTGAATGCATGGGTAGTGGCATTGTATGTTCCGGGGGTAAAAAACGATCTGGCTGACGCTCTGTCTCGTTTACAGCTGGATCGTTTCCGGGAACTGGCGCCAGCGGCGGCGACGGAGGGTATGCTGTGCCCCGAGGAATTGTGGACCGTGGTTACAGTTCCGCGAACCGACTTGTCAGGTCATCCTTAGCCAGGGGCACCTGGAATGCGTACGCCTCTGCTTGGGCGCTATGGGAACGGTGGTTGGAAGGGGTGGGCCTTCTGTCCTCGGATGGGGACAGGGCAGTAGCATTGTTCAGCTTTAATGAGGCATGCAGCCTTCGAAGGGTGGTCTTGTTCTAAAGTGTCGCGTTTTATCTCAGCATTGGCCTTTGGTTTTAAGGCTCGAGGTATGGTAGATGTGACAAAAGTGTTTATAGTCGCTCAGGCGTTGAGGGGTTATAGGCGTGGGGCAACAACGGGGGACAGACGCCGTCCAGTAGTGTTTCAGCTTTTAGAACGTCTGGGCCACCAATTGCTGGTTGTTTGTTCGTCAGATTTCGAAGTAGCGTTATTTCAACTAGCGTTTTCATTGGCATTTTTCGGGGCGTTACGGGTTAGTGAATTGGTGAGTCCGAGTAGAGGCGTAACAGGTGGTTTGGGGGTGGATGATGTTCAGCTCCTAGGGGGAGGGGGGTCCTGGTGCTTCGGATTCGACACTCAAAGACGGATCAGATGGGCAGGGGTAGATTGCTTCGTTTGGGGGCAGTCGCGGGTTCCATTATGTGCCCGGTCTGGTGTTTCGAAGCGTATAGTCGGCGGCATGGCGGAGAGGTCGGTCCTCTGCTGATACATTCAGACGACCGGTTTTTGGCACGGTTTCAATTTATGGCAGTTTTTTGTCTTTGTTTGGGAGAGTTGGGTCTGGACCCGAGGCAGTTTGCGCCGCATTCATTCTGCATTGGGGCTGCCACGGAGGCAGCCGGCTGGGGTTTAGATGCAGAATCGGTACGCAAGATAGGTAGATGGGAGTCGGAGCGGTATAGGTTGTATATCCGTCCTCATTTGATTCAAGTTGTTCCTTAACGGGTTTCTATTTTGTAGGGGGCTGGATTGAGTTTCCTCTCTCCACGTTTTTACTGTAGGTTTAGGAATGACATGTTGGGTGTTTTTCTCTTGTTTCTCTTGTTTTACAGGGCAACGTTTAGTATGGATCTTCGGTCACTCATTCGTGCACTGGGGAGCAGAGAGGGCGGCGCTTCGTGAAAGCGGGCGACAGCTTGGAATTCCAGAGGAGGTTGCGATGGTGAGGTGGATCGGAAAGAGGGGACTTATGTGGAGTCAAGTCCTACTGGAGTTTCAACGCTTTGCGGATTGGGATCGACCTCCTGAGGTGGTGGTTTTTCATGTAGGGGGTAACGACTTGGGGCTGCGCCCTATTAGAGAACTGATAAGGGATATGCGATATGACTTGTTATGATTATGGTCCCTATACCCAGGTATGGTTATATTATGGTCGGATATAGTCCCTAGATGATCATGGAGACATGCGAGTTCGAAGGTTGGTATTAATAGAGCTAGGATTAAAGGTTAACAAAGCGTTAGCATCTTTTGTGGTTAGGAATAGGGGGTTGGTTATAAGGCATAGGGAACTGGAACCGGGTCAGCGAGTTTTGGCGGAGGGACGGAGTTCATTTGAACGCGGTTGGGCTGGATTTGTGGGCTTTGGACATCCGTGAAGGGCTTGAAAGAGTTTTGGGGCTGTGGGGGGCGTCGCGGTCATGAGGTTTCATGGCCGCTAGCTGTGGCGGGTTGGGGTCCTTGGAAGTGGGAAAGTTATTGGGGGATCAGGCTTTGGGTTGGCTCCCAGTTTTGAGGAAAACCCGGGCTGTGCAGGTTGGGGCTCCACAGGGGAGCATCCTTGGGGGCAAAGGGAACGAATATTAGCCGCCTGAGGTGGCTTTTGGTGCCCTTGAAGCCGGGGGTGACGGCTGGGGGTAAACTGTGTTGGAAGACGTTCACCAGACTCTGGTTCCGGTTTTGGCATTGCTCCAAGGACCTCAGCCCCAAGATGGATTTCATGGTTATTCTGGAGTGGGGGGGTTTAGGGCGAATGGGTAGTTTTTATATTCTCATTCGCATTTGTTACTTGTTATTTATTTGTTTTCTTAATAAAATGGCTGCTGTGGCCAATATATCCAATCAGCGGCTCTTGTCTTTATTGGGGGGGAAAGGATGATTGGTAAAATTGGTAAATTGCAGCCAGGGATAGGCGTTGCTTAGGGTCAAGGCCGGGGCCGGACACGGGAGCCCAGGCATAGTGGGAGGCCCCACATGACCCAGCGCGCCGGCCGTTGCGCAGGGTTAGGGGGCGGAGCTAGGAACGTGGAGGGGAGGAGTCGGCATATATAGCCGAGATCGCGGGGCGCGGGAACAAACGCGCGGTTGGAAAATTTTAAACTGGTCCCACCCTCCCTCCCTTTTTGGTGGGGACAGGCTTCGGTTTGGCGATGTTTTTAGGAGCTATTTTGAAAGGGTGGCAAATTGTCACAGTGGCTTGGGTGGGTTGGGGTCCTTGGAAGCGGTAAAAGTTATGGGGGAGTCAGGCTTTGCTTGGCTCCCAGTTTTGGGGGAACCGGGCTGGTGAAGGTTGGGGCTCCACAGGGCAGCGTCCTTGGGAGCAGGTAACTAATAGTTAGGTGGCTTTTGGTGCCCTTGAAGCCGGGGGTGACGGCTGGGGGCAAACTGTGTTGGAAGAGTCATGTTGGTGTCAGTGTAGAGCCATTGACTGTGATAGAGAGATCAGGTGGAGGGATGGTGGAAAGATGATGAATTCAGTTTTCTCTACTTTAAGTTTCAGGAGATGGGAGGAGAAGGAGGATATGGACGATAGACAGTCTTTGATCCGGGACAGTAGAGAGTTAATGTCTGGGCTGGAGATGTAAAGTTGGGTCTCGTCACTGCTGCGGCAGGTGACCCCCAGGTCGCTACCCCTGGCGCGACTTGCCTGCAATGGCAGCCGAGGTGAACGTGGTACAGAATAACTGGGCATGCAGACTAATTGGGGGCAATTGCATAAAAGGTCATGGACAGAGGATGTGCAAGGTTACTGTTGAGAGAACCTTTAGAGGAAGGTCTGTCGTACACGCAATATTCAGAATTGCTTTATCTCGTGGAGTTAGGCGGCTATGGCACTGAGGATCTGGCAGGGAACAGGCAGGGTTAAATAGGGTCAGCCCCCGGTGATACTCATTCACCAGCGTGCTGGCCCTTGAAATCTCACAGAGCTGGCGCCAGCAGTGTGTGTGCAGGGAGTGAGGAGAAATGAGTAGCTGGTCCTGGCATCAGCCACCTGCAGCAGAGGTATGGGTGCGCCCGTGACCCGGCATGAGAATCGTGGGAGTAACAGTAACCCCTCCTTTGGCTTCCCCTTCTTTCCTGCCTGCAGGAACTTGACTAAAAGACTCTGGTCCAAGATGATGTCCTCTGGCAGTCAGTACCTTTCTTCCATCCCGAACCCCTTTCAGTCAATTAAAAAAAAAAATGTATCTCCCCCTTATCATCTTGCTGGCCAGAATCTCTTTTATTGTCAAGACATTGGTGGAATCCGCTATGGGAGATGGAGACCTTCCAAGAGAACTGATTAAGGACAACTGGTTTCAGCAAGGAGAAGTGAAAGGAGTTTGCGATGTGCATTGAAGGAGGGAGTGAGAGTTTATAGGCAACTGAAATGAGACATCTTAGTATCTGAAATGGCACCAGGAACTGAGGACCCAGCTTGTAGCTGGGTATCTTCAGACTTAAGTGTTTATCCGACAGCAACATCTTGACTCCACGAGCGAATGACGCAGGAGGTCTTTTCTTTATCTGCTCGGACCTTCGTACAGGCCTCGGCCCGTTACAGGGACTGGCATATTTCAGTCCAAATAGCTGGCAGATTACGGACCAGATCGTCCACAGTAGGAATATCTGAAGAAGAATTCAGAGGGAGCGGCGGGTGGGGGTGCTGGCCAAAGACTATATAAAAATGGAGATGCGTCAGCAGAATCTAAATCCAGGGAATTGTAAGAAAATTCTGCTCATGGCAACAGACTCGACCAGTTATCCTGGCATGCTGATACAAAGTAGCGAAGGTAGTTACCCAGGACCTGGTTGACCCTTTCACCTTGACCATTCGACAAAGGATGATAGAACCAGAACCTGGACACAAACTGGACCCCTGGTCTGAGACGATATGTAGGGGAAGTCCGTGCAACCGGAAAATGTGTTGGAAGGAGAGACTGGCAAGGCACGGAGCAGAAGGTAGACCAGGCAGAGGAGCGAAGCGTTAAATCTTAGAAAATCGGTCAGTGACCACTCAAGCGACAGTATTACAGGAAGAGAGAGGTACGTCAGTCACCAAGTCCATTGCAATGTGAGTCCATGAGCTGTTGAGAATAGGCAGAGGTTGCAGCAGGTCAGCCAGTTTGAGGCGAGGCGACTTGTTGCAAGCAAAAGTGGTACAAGATTCCACAAATTCTGTAACATTTTTATCAAGATCTGGCACCGTTAAAAACGAGAAATAAGTAGATAAGATTTTCGTACTCTGGGATGCTCGACCACCCAAGAGCATTGTCCCCATTTTAGAATCCTAATCTGTACCGCAGAGCACACAGGTCTACCGGAAAAAGAAGAGGGACCATCTGGCTTGACGTGCACTTAGATAGCAGCTGAGCCAACTGTCGATACAAAAGATTCTTGTGTTCGGCGAATATCTTAACCGGATGACGAGCCCCCTCCAAGAGGTTGCACCACTCTTTCAGGGCCGCTTGGGGCCACGTAGTGATCGAATTCAGATGCCTACCAGATAGTATAATTCTTCCTGGCAAAAGTAAAAGAAAAGATGTTTTGGAGAACGAAAGACACGCAACGTGGTGAGTCTTGCCTTTAAGACTCTTCTACCACTCCAGCACCCACAGAGGAGGCATCAACCTCAAGATAGAAGGATTTCTCTGTCAGGTCGAGACCAGATAGGTGCAGAGGCAAATGCTGATTTCAACTCGGAGAAAGAATGCTGTTCTTCTGCCCCTTGTGGCCATAGTCGGGGTTTGCCATTTTTCTTGGTGAGCGCCACAATGGGTGCCACCATGGTAGAAAAATGCAGAATGAATTGGCAGTAATAGTTGGTGAACCCCCAGAAGAGCTGTATGGCCTGGAGCCTGACTTTAGTTTGGGGGGCACCGCGCAGGAACGGAAGAGAGCAACTTTGCAGTCCTTGATCCAAGATGATGTACCCAAGGGAGGGCAAACTGGACTGATGGAAGATATACTACTCCAGCTTGGCATAAAGACTATTGTTTCTTAGAAGTCTAAGCATCTGGCGCACGTGTACAATGGGATTCTGGATCAGGTAAGATGATCAGGGTGTCATACATAACAGAAGAATACAGGAGATCACAAAAAATTTCATTTAAAAATTCTTGAAAGACTGCCGGGGCTCTGCACAGACCGAAAGGCATTATTAGGTATTCAAAATGCCCATCACAAGTATCGAAGGCCATCTTCCTGAACATCCAGTTCTGGATCATGCATGGGCAGCAGCAGAGGCTGAGGGCTCTGTTCCCGCTCTGTCCCTAAACAGGATCTCCCGCTCCATACCGGCTGCAGTAATGGCACTTATTAGTGACCTGACACCCAACCACACTCTGGTGCACTGAGCGAATGGTCATAGCACAGTGCGGTGCCCCAGTGCGGAACTAACCCCTGTAAACCGGCGCGACTAAAGGCAAACTGGCGCCTGAACCCTTGCGCACCACGCGAAGTAGCCACGGGTCAGCTACAGGCACATCTACCTTCAATGAGGAGTCAGAGTTACATCTACTCGCCGAGAGTTGCATTTGATCAGATTGCTAAGAGCTTACTGAAACCTACTAACAGGAGTGTTTTATTCTGATCCCTCAAACAAAATCCTAATTACAAGTGCTGTTGACTTGAGGATAAATCAAGCTTTTTACTGCCCAGCAGCACAGAGGCTGCTCTGAGACCTGTGTGATGATGTCACTCACGGCTTTCACATAGAACAAACAGCAGTGGGGGGGAGAATTGTTTACAGGTCAGTTACTGAGGAACTGAAATAGCCAGGGAGGTCTCTAATTTCACTTGTATCTCCTTAAGGAAAACAAGATGAACAAATCAATATATCTTGGGAAATGTCTTTATTTTGTGTTATGCCCTACAATTTGAGAAAGCTATTCTTTGTAGCGGAGGGACAACCCCTTTAACATGTGTACTTTATTTTTTATCTTTTTTGGGGCGATTGGCATTTGTAAAGGTGTTCCTGTTTTTATTTTATTTTTCGTGTTTCATTTTTTTTTTTACTTTTACACCTCTAGATGAGATCCAGGAGGGGTGTTAAATCCAAAATGAGGTGACTTCTGGAAGGTTTCACTCATGTTCTAGGGGCTTTGCAATATGCGAAGTGGCACTCACTCGCCAGAGTTCTGGCGTTCAAGAGCCAAATAGGCGCTCCCTCCCTGCTATTACGCCTCTTAAAACAGCAGTTACAACCATTACATAGGATATTGATGTAACTTGGAAGATATTGGCGTTAACAAAATTGGGAAGTGCTTGGTTTCCAGGATATTTTGGTTTTTTATTAAAACTTTTTTCAGCTTAATTGACAGATTGTTGGAAAAAATTTTTCTTCATTTTCACATGCCTAATGTCTAAAAAAAAATTTCGTGTGAGTGAAACACCGTGTTGGGGTCGAATATCCTCACTGCACCCCTGGATATATTCTTACAGGGGTTGTTGGTTTTAGTTTCCAAATATGGTTTTCGGGGTTTTTTGTAGGAGTGTTTATTAAGTTTTAGCACCTCTTTGGTGTCCACACACTGAAATGGCGCCCTAATAAAATCGTTATAATGGTGACTCCAAACTGTAGGTGCTGTCCTACTCTGAGGCTTATGGATGAGCAAAATAGCACTCTAGGGCACATATGGGATGTCCCTGAAACGGCACAGAATTCTGGGGAATCAATTTTAATGTTGCATTATCCCTGGTCACATTTATGTTTACAAGGGAGAATGGATAAAAGTTGAAAATAATCTGCAAAAAAAAAAAAAAGGGAAATGTCACCTTCCACTGGAATACTTTAGCCAAATCGAGTCAGAATCTGGTGAGTGGGCCCACTAAAGAAATGTTGATATTGCAATTTTTCTTGAAAATCTGAAAAAATTTTATACATGTCTAGTGCCCACTAATGTCATAAAAAAAATAAAGACAAGTGTAATAAAAATGATGCCAGAACCTACTGGATAGAATATGTGTAGATGCTGAGTTATAAAATCACTTATTTTGAGGTGAAAGTAGAACTGTCTTTTGACGTTTGAAAATTTTAAGTTTTTCACATTCTTCACGATATTTTGACATTTTTCACAACTAAACAAGGAGTTTTTGGACCAAAACTTCTTACTAACCTAAAGCACAATGTGAAACGAGATAACATTCTCTGAATCACTTGGATAGGTAAAAGTGTTAAGAAGTTATACTCGCATAAAAAGTGACAAGTCAGATTTTAAAAAATGGGGCTCTTTCACAAAGGCCAAAACTGGCTGTGGCGGTAAAGGTTAAAAAATAATGTACATGCATTTTTCATGAGGCATTTTTGGTGTGGATTTTTACCATAAATCATGTGATCCATCACATAACTACATAAAAAATGCAACACACATTTACACATGCATTCTTTTTACTGCAGAAGAAATAATTATTTTTAGGAGTAAAATGCTACACCTACAGCATGCTACATTTGGGGAAAAAATGACAATGACCAAAAAAAATGCACCCAAAATGAGAACACATGACAATGTCTTAAATGTTTTACATTTCCCTACTGACGTCCAGCTAACATCTGCTGCAGTTTTGCACAAAAAAGCAAGTAAAATGCAGTCAACAATGCAGTGGGGGAAAGGGGGGAGTTCGCAAAAATACATGTGCAACCAAACATAGGGTTTGTGCTGTGAAGTAATAAAAAAAAAAAAGAAGAGAGAATTAGGGAATTTAGGGCAGTGACAAGATCATGATTTCAGCTCTGAAACAGATAGGGTAGAGAGGGGGGGTATTTGGGGGTCATTATGCTTCAGCATCGTGCAGCAGGCTAGAGTTAAAGGGGTTGTCTCACTACATTGATTCATCATACCTCAGTCCTGTTTTCTCAGTTTCATTTTTGAATTTACTGATGGCCTGCAGTGACAAAATGTGGGGACACGAGGTCTGTACCCCTTTTGAACTAGCACTGGCAGCCCATAGGTTAGATCGAAAAAGGTCGTAGCTATAAGTGTACGCCCCAAAAGAGGTGATTCTAGGATTCGGTAGGACAGTGTTAATGGAACATTTGCAAAGGCTTGTTTTTTGCAAAATCTTTAAAATAAAAAGTTAAACCTTGTAGTGAGCAACCCCTTTAAAGTGGGTTAGTTTTCACTTGGATACCCCCAAGGGAAAAAGTAAGTGCGCTTCCCCCGTATTAAATAACGATACATAAGCCTGAGGTAATAGGGTCAAAAACCTTCCCGTGGGCATTGACTGAGTTAATCATGTTTCGCTTGTGTGGCATGCCTGTCTTTATTTAACAACGTTCTTCATGAATCCTTATGTCTATGCTATGCTAAATTATACATTTGTTGGGACCATATGCTTAGTTTCCAACCACTCCAGATCCAACTAGAAAGTCCTGGATTTTCAGGTGCTGTGGCAGAAGGTCTTCCGGGTTAAATTTTGTGTGCTAAAAGTTCCCCGTTCTAAAAGGGTTTTTGGTTTTGCTTTTCTGGGTTAGAGGTGAGCTTTCACAAAACCCCCCCCCAAAAAAAACACAAGCACCATCTAGCTTCCGTTTAGAAAAAGTGGAGAGGTATGCCTACTTCTATACTTATGGAAAAAAGGAAAAAAACACAAATGTGCGCTCCCTTAGTGTAGGCTAATACAGGTTATTCTCTCACCTTTACTTGTGCATCGGCAGGCACAACTCTATAGTATATCCCAAAGTAAGCGGCAGAAGGTTGCAGCTAGTTTTCATGCCATATCCCACGCTCTGCGTGGAGTAAGGCAATATAAAAGTGAAATAGATTCAGTAAAAACTGAACTAATGTCTGCTAAGGCTATTGGTGACAGACAGGTGTTAATAGAAGCGCAAACCTGGATGATTTATAAAGTGAAGTTTATTGTATATAGAACAACGCATTTTGCCTCTGGCAGAGTTCCTCAGGTTCAACATAAAATATACTAACGTGAAAGGGTTTAAATAGACAATTCGCAAACCTAAGATTAGTGTCACCTGACATTAAACTAACCGTCTTAGTAATTTAAATCCCCATGGATAAAAAGACTTAAAAAGCCTATATAAATAGACTAGAATAATATAAAATGCTGTTATGACTCCTTTACTGAAAGAGCCCTCTCTGGACCCATCCCGAGCTGCTAATTACGGACCAGTCTCTAACCTGCCCTTCATCTCTAAACTCTTGGAACGCTTGGTCTACTCTCGCCTAATCCGCTATCTCTCTGCTAACTCCCTTTTCGATCCTTTACAATCAGGTTTCTGCACCTTACACTCAACCAAAACTGCACTAGCTAAAGTCTCTAATGACCTCCTCACTGCTAAATTTCAGGGCAACTACTCATTGTTGCCTCTTCTGGATCTCTCTGCAGCATTTGTTACTGTTTATCATCAACTTCTCAGCATGCTCCGCAACATCGGCCTCCAGGACACCGCATTGCTTGGTTCTCATCTTATCTCTCTGACCGCTCCTTCAGCGTCTCATTTGCAGTTTCTACTTCTCCTCTCCCACTTGCTGTTGGGGTTGCACAGGGAACGGTTCTTTGTCCTCTCCTCCTTTCAATCTACACAGCCCCAATTGGACAAACCATCTGCATATTTGGCTTCCAGTACCATCTTTATGCTGATGACACCCAATTATACACCTCTTCCCGAGACATCACTCCTGCCCAGTTACAAAACACCAGTGACTGTCTGTCTGCTGTCTCTATTATCATGTCCTCCCTCTATCTTAAACTAAACCTTACTAAAACTGAACTTCTAGTCATCCCACCATCTACTAACTGACCTCACCCTTCTATTTCTGTTTCAGTGTGTGACACCACCTTAACTCCTAGGCAGCAGGCCCACTGTCTTTGGTTTATACCAGACTCTGAACTGTCCTTCACCCCCTATATCCAATCCCTTGCTCGCTCCTGTCACCTGCACCTCAAGAACATCTCCAGAATATATTCTCACTGTGGAAACAACTCAAACTCTCATTGTTGCTCTTATTCTTTCTTGTCCCTACAACTGTAACTCCCTGCTTATCTGTCTCCCCCTCTGAAAACTCTCCCCTCTCTAATCTGTCCAGAATGCAGCAGCCAGGCTCATCTTTCTCTCCAGCTGCTATACTGATGCCTCTACCCTGTGTCAGTCACTTCACTGGTTGCCCATTCAGTACAGAATACAACATAAACTCATCACTCTCACCCATAAAGCTCTCCACCTCCTCCCTCATCTCTGTCTACCACCCTACCTGGTCTCTCCGCTCTGCTGATGGTCTTAGACTACATGCCTCAGTCATCCTAACCTCCCTGCCCGTCTCCAGGATTTTTCACGTGCTGCACCGTTCTCTGAAACACGCTACCATGGCCGATCAGGCACACTCATAACCCTCATAGTTTTAAGAGGGACCTGGGAATACATCTTCTCTGTCTGGCTTACTAGAATCCCTAATGGCTAACCCTCCACTCTCTAGCTCATACATTTCTGTCACGTCCTACAATTTGGCACACACCTGTATATAGATGTACTGTCTGGGTGGCAGGTTCATCCGTTTTCTACATAAACCACCCCATATCTATGTAACATGACTGAACCCTTGTAAACCTAGCACTTCTCACCCTCACTCATACACCCTAATAGATTGTAAGCTCTTGCGAGCAGGGCCCTCACACCTTGTGTCTTATCTGTAAGTAGCTTTTTATTGTGCAATGTATGTCTTTTTGTCTGTACCTACACCCTACAAATTGTAAAGTGCGGCAGAAGATGTTGGCGCTAAATAAAGGTTATTATTATTAAATGAAACAAATCCTGAAACATTTTTATAACAATTTGTAATGTTTTAAAAACAAATGTATCTAAAACTATATAAAGAAATTATCCTGTAATGTTTACAAACTACCACTAGATGTTGATATAAAATAAGACCATTGACTCCTTATTACCTAAATATACCTTGTTTTGCTCAGGATAGTTTATCCTTATTTTATTATTAATGGAAATAAAAAATGTGCACACACATGTATATAAAATAAAACAACAGCAGCACTTCTCAATAATCAGAGCATGGTGTCATATATATACACACACTATATATACACACACACATGTATATAACGTGTGATATATATATATATATATATATATATATATATATTATATATATATATATTATATTATACGACTTGCTTGGAGGTCTTTTAGCTCAGGATCGCCGCTTGGATGGCATCTGACAACGGTTCTTATTTAAAACTCAGCCTGTTTATTTCGGCACAGGTTTACAGTAATTTAGCAACAAAACCACAAAACCAGATCAAACCAAAATCCTTAGGCCGTCTAGCCACTAACTAACGTGTGGTCTCTAACGTGTGGTCAAGGCCTATCGCCAATGCACCACACACACGATACGAGTAATCACTGATTCTGGCTTCTATCAAGCCTCTTGGGGGCAAGAGCCTCTCCCCAGCTCCTCTGCTGCACTGTCAACTAGCAGACCACGCCCCCAAAGAGGCGTTAGAGAAGCCAGAACCAGCGAGTACTGGTAACGTGTGTGTGGTGCATTGGCGATAGGCCTTGACCACACGTTATAGAGGGACGTCATATTTTTAGTTAGTGGTTAGATGGCCCAAGGATTTTGGTTTGATCTGGTTTTGTTGCTAAATTACTGTAAACCTGTGCCGAAATAAACAGGCTGAGTTTTAAATAAGAAGCCATTGTCATGTGCCATCCGTTTGACATAAAAAGGCAATCCTGAGCTAAAAGACCCCCAGGACGGTCCAGGAGGGCGTCGCGACGAAAGCAAGTCGTCACAATATATTATATATACAACCATATATACACACACATTATATACATATATTTATATATGACGTCCCCCATTTTGGGCACTTGTGGGCAACCGCAAAGTTATCAGGCAAAGGAAGTGACTTTTCCTGGGAAGTGCCCCCTGAGGAGTATGCGGTGCCGCTGCCTGGACAGGAGAAGAATCCTGAGTGTAGTGGGACTATTACACCTGAAATTACAGAGTCTGATGGACTTAATATGTTGCATGTGGACTTATCAACTGCATTAAGGCCTGAGAAACATGCTATTTTGAACAAGCGGCTAGATGTGCTATAGCAGAGAGCAGTTCAGGTCTGCCCCTGGAGGTCATGGCTGTCAGGGCTAGGCGTGCAGTAAAGGCAGAGTGTGAACTAGCTCATGAAGCAATGCCAGCCCCAGCTGTAGAGCAGACAAGCTCAAGTGTGCCCCTAGAGGTCATGATTAACATTGCTGAGTCTATAGCAGAGAATGTGGGTTCTTTGGTGCATGACAATCTGGAGACATGGGTTAAAGGGGTTGTCTCGCTACAAAGAATAGCTTTCAAATTGTAGGGAACACAAAATAAAGACATTTCCAAATATATTGCTTTGTTCCTCTGTTTTCCCTAAGGAGATACAAGTGAATTTTTGACCTCCCTGGCTATTTCAGTTCCCCTCAGTAACTGACCTGTAAACAATTTTTCCCCCTGCTGTTTGTTCAATGAGATAACAGTGAGTGATGTCATCACACAGGGGCAGCAGTGTCCTGTGTGGGTCAGCATTAAAAAGCTTGATTTATGTAAAAAAACAGAACTGTAATTAGGGCTTTTGTTTTGGGATCAGATAATAAGTCTGTTAAATAGTTTGAGAAGCTAATCGATTTTAATTAGCATCTGAAAGCACAGCAAGGCAGGGAGCTGTACAAGCATGGAGCTGTATGCAAATGAGTCAGTCTGAACCAGGAAGTGACAGAGTATTTCATTCATGCATTCTCTGAAACTCTGAAGGGAGACAACTCCTTTAACACTACAGGCTCAGGTGGAGCTAATGTGGTTGCTCCTAGCAACAAGGTGTCCTCTGCATCTCCTGTTGGGAAAACCTGTGAATTGAGTATCTACAGCTGTGTGTTTAAGGTGTCTGGAGTCCAGTTCATAAATGTGTCTATCAGTGACCCCAGCGCAGGGCATTAACCTAATGGGAGCTTGCAAGTCGCAGGTAATGCATGCCCAGTGTTTGATAGCCACCAGTTCTGTTTGGCTGCTTTTGGTCCCAGAGAGGAGCCTTCCTGTTTCAGTGTGCGGCCTCGAAGGGAACAGGAGAATCCTAGGGCTGTTTGCGCTCATACAATGTGTGAGGAGACTAGTTTAATGAGGGTGTGTCCAGACTCTGGTGAGGTGTATGCATGCATGAATGAGGCCTCAGATACCTGTGTAGAGAAAATGTGTGCTGAGGCAGATTCTGTGTGCAGCCCTGAGCAGTGTATTACAGAGTGGATTGTAGCACTGCGAGGGATGAAAAAGAAATGTGAAAGCTGAGACCTTTAGGGTTTTACCCCATTTCACTTGCTTCGATGGTTGCTGTATTGCCAGTAGCTTTTTGGGCCATGGCCACAAAGACTGCAGTGATGGACGGAGTGAGCTGCTAGACACCACAGAGGTGGGTGTAGGCTTGAACCCTAGTAAGAAGCAGGTGAGCGGGTTTAAATCCCCAGATGGTAACGCAGTGCCTGCTTCTGAGGCAGCGGATAAATTTTCCTTAAAAGGTGATGGAGAAACATATTAACAGTATCTCAGAGATACTATGTCCTGAGGTTTGGGGCCAACGGCAGATGGATGCCATTTGCAGCAAGATGTCTGCTGAACCTACGGAGGGTAAAAATGTGACTGAGTTGCCTTATGTGAACACGGCTAGTTTGGTGTATGAGGGGGAAAACTATAAAGGTAATAGCCGGGCGGTTATGACTGATGTCCCATTTAAAAATGTGTCTGCCATTGCCTCCAGCTCCTTGTGTGAATTTGATGTTGAGAAAGATGTAGGAGTATCCCAGATAGAAGCCGAGAGTTCACCCTTAGAGATGATTATAGGGGATGTGAAAGAAACATCTCCACCCATTGATGCAGAGTGTTTGCTGCTAGAAAGCACCAGTAAGAAGGGTGCACAGGGGAAGATATTCTCTGTCACTGGTGAGGTGCCAGGTAAGGTCATCATGGCAGACAAAGTGTCTATAGCGGTTGCCAATGGTGACACTGAAACCATTAGCATGCCTGCTGATTGTGGTGAGGTTTGAAATTGCAAAATTATGCATTGATTGTGGCCCCTGTAGTGCAATATAAGCCTCCTCAAGTGGTCGCCACACGTCAAATACCTGTGGCAGGCTGTAAAGTCCATGTGAGTGCCAGCGACCCCTGTAGTCATGCAAGTGTAGTGCATGGAAGGGAGGATACAGACAGTGCTTGTGGTCTTTCAGCTTCTGTGAGTCAGGTGTATGGAGGGACCAGCGAGTCCTCAGACATTAATAACTCACCCAGTAAAGAGGCTGAGATTATCAGAAGAGGTCTCCTAGATGTAGGAATTGTGTGCAATAACCATCATTGACCAGCGGGTTATGGGTGGCACAGAGGTAAATGGTGCCACAGTCGGTCCTACTGTAGTGGATAGTATCATCGCTGAGATGGTCACTGAGATCAGATGTCGGCTAGTAGCCAAGAGGCGGAGCTTCATGGTCCAGAGAAATTGGAGAAGGTAGCTGACTCTAAGGAGCAGTAGATGGTCAGGGGAAAGGGCCAGAGGGACTTGTATTGAAGAGAGGTCTTGGTTTCATCATAATCCTGCAGACAAAAAAGTAGTAGGTTTGGGCTCAGGTGCACCCCAAGTAGCCATGGTGGATAGAGATCCTGAGAAGTATACTGTCCTTACAGCTTCTGGTAACACTAGTATGGTTGCTGGGACAAACCAGGGACCTCTTGCTTATGCAAGACCCAAGATATTCAAAACTCTGCTCAGTGGGCACAATGCCAAGATGGCCTGTGTGTGTGGCAATCTACAAGGTCTGATAGCGTGGTAAGGGGTTGTCATTAAATAACCCTGTGAATGTCAGGCAGTGGGCATGACCTCCTTGTAGTAGAGGTGCATGGGTTGTGATACCTATGTAAGTGGCAAATAAACTGTCTGTTGCCCGTGTGTGTTGGTGCATGGTATAAACCCCCAACTAAGTTTGCATGTGGGCCATTCTGTTTCTGCCCCTGAGGGGTTTGGGGAAATTGCCCCCAAAAAAAAGGGGCTTTGACCACCGAGGAGCCTGGGCAAGGGGAGAAAGCCCCACGGCCTTATCAGGGGGGGGGGGGGGGGGTTATGTGGGGTGACAAAAAGTAATTTTTGTTTTTGCCATAGGTGGGTTTTACCGGGGAGTGACGGCCCCAAGAGCCTGGTTTGGTGGGGGGGCCAATGGTATCCGCAGCAACACAGTTTTTCTCCAAAAAAAAAGGATGCAAGGACCGGGGACCAGGGGGTTCGGTTCCAACTCCATTTCCCTTAGATTACTCCAAAAGGAAGGGGAAAATCCAACAAAATCCTTATAGCTGGCGGTGCCAGCCAAAGATACAAGCGTAATTACGGCGAAGAAAAAAGTAAAACGGCACCAACAGTTGCTAAAGCCTTACAAAGCGCTGCATAGCCCGGAAACGGCGTCGGCGTTTTTTAGCCACCCATCCGGGGGATCTTATGCTGCCTTTTTTAAAATTTTAAAGTAATTTTTTAAATAAAATTGGTGAGTGTGCCTATTACTTCTATTTTCTGCCGTAACACTAAGTTGCTGACAACTGTATTAGAAATGGTTTGTTGTCCACCTATTAGGGGTTTTGGCTTTCCCCGGAACAGCTGCTTAAAAGGGTGGTTTTTTCCAAACGTTCCAGGCCCCCCGGTTTCCATGCCCGGTTTGGGGGCCAGTCCCTGGAGGCTATAAAAAGCGGTTTTCCCAGGTGGGGGTCTGCCCCCTTTGAAGTGGAACAACAGAGGAGCTGGAGGGGGGTTTCCTACCCCCAAGGCTATAGGGAAGCCTGGAATACATTTAGGACATTTGTGACTTTGAAGTTTGTGCGATGGGCACAGACCTAGGACAGAGAGGGTCCCTGAATTGATTAAGTGGCCGAGGGCCAAAGGGATTTTATTTTTCGTTTTGTTTTTCGGGAAAAAGGGGTTTGCCTCAATAAAAACTGGCGGGGCCCCTTTCAAAAATTTTCCCTGTGCCCAAAAAATTTTTTTAGCCAATACTGTTCTCCCAAAGGGGGGCAAACCCAAAAAACCCGAGCGGGAACCCCCGGGGAGGGGCCAAATGGCGCCCCAGAGCTAAGCGGCAGTTTAAAACAAAAATATACACAAAATATATATATATATTATATATATATAAAAAAACCCCATATAAAAAAACATAACATAAAAAATTTTTATAAAATAAAAAAACAAAAAACATAAAAAAATAAAAAATACATTTTAATATTAAACATAAAAACACAAAAAAAATAAAAAAATATACATTAAAATATACATTAAAAATTTACACATATATTTAAAACATAAAAAAACACAAAATATATATAACCAAAAAACAACATATTAAAAAAAAACATACACATATATATATAAAAACCAATATAAAACAACAATAAAATAAAAATATATAAAACAAAAATATATAAAAATATTCCCAAAAACATATAAATTTAAAAAATATAAAATACTTTGTATACATAAATATAAAAAACATATATAAAAATATTATACTAATTATTTTATATACTTTACATATAAAAAATAAAACATAAAAATATAAAAATTACATTATTAAAAAATATATATAAATATATAAAAATAAAACATAAAAAAATATAAAACAAAAATAAAAATATATTTAAAAATATATAAAAACCCCCATATATATATAACAAAATATTTTAATAAAAAACATTATATAAAAACAACAAAAAATTATATACAATTTTAAAAATATATATAAAAAACTTTATATAAAAAAACCATATATTATATAAACATAAAAATAAAACCAACAAAAATTTATATATACATCAAAAAATTTAAAATACAAATATATATTCAAATAAAATATTTTATAAAAAATTAAATATAAACATACATATATTTACAAAAACATATAAAATTAAATTTTTATATAACACTTTTATATATATATAAAAAAAATTTAAAAAATTTATTTAAATTAATAAAATATAAAAATTATAAAACATTAAAATATTTAAAACAAAATAAAATACAAAAACAAAAAATATACATAATTACTTTATATTAAAAATACAAAATAAAAATACATAAATTTTAAAAATATTTAAAAATACAAAACAAAATAAAATATACTATATAAAATTATAAAAATTCATAAAAATTCCATAAACAATAAATATAAAAACATAATACAAAATTTTATATACATACAATAACATATAATAAAAATAAAAATTAAAAACAAAATTAAATAAAATCCCGAAAAAACATATAAAAAATATACAAAAATAAAAAGAAAAACATATAAAAATAAAATTAAAAAACAAAAACAGAAAATAAAATAAAATATACATAATATAAAAAAACTATAAAAAAATTTTTAAAAAAATTACAAAAAACATAATATAAAAATTACATACTTACAAAAATATAAAAAAACAAAACATACTATACATACATACATTACAAAAAATAAAAATAAATATAAAACATACATATATACAAAAAAAACATACATATAATATCCCAATCATTAATCTATATACAAAAAACCAAAATTTTAAAATAAAATAATAAAATAAAAAATATATATAAAACATAAACATTTAAAAAAATATATACATACTTATATATTTAAAACATACATTATATTATATAAATTAAAATATAATAATTAAAAAATATTTTAAAAAATATAAAATACAAAAAATATAAAATCCCAAAAACCAAAAAAAACAAAAAACATTATATAAAAACAAAATACATTTAAAATAAAATCCCAAAAAACAACAACATATGAATACATACAAATAATATAAAACCAAAAACATATAATAATATATCCCACATTATAAAAATTATAAAACATCCCATAATATACAAATAATTATATAAAATTACTTTAAAACTTTTAAAACTTTATAAAATTACAAAAATAAATACATATATATATACATATAATAAATCCCAATAAACATTTTATACAAAATAATAAACCCAAATAACATAAAAATTATAAAAATTAATACTTTACATTTGCCCTTTTATAAAATATTTTAACATAAACATACAATTAATATTTAAAAACTTTAAAAAAAACTTTACATATAAAAATTATACATTCATATATAATAATACATATATATACAATATAATAATTTTAAACATAATATAACATACATTTTAAAAAATATAAATTAAAATCCATTTATTATAAAAAATACATTAACAAAACATATATATATACAATACATATAAAAATATAACTTTACATATTTTAATTTTTTACACATAATATAAAAAATTTTACAAAACATATATAAAATCCCAAAAAACATATATAAAAAATACAAAAAATAATACAATATAAAACATAAAATAAAAAAATATATACAAAAAATATATTAATCTTAAAACATATTATTAAAATAAAAAATAATACAAATATACTTTATAAATACATAATATAAAATACATAAAAAATATAATATACATACAAAACATACATATTTTTATACATAAATATACAAACATAAAAGTATATAATACAAAAATATATATACATACATATACCCCATTTTTTAAAATTACACCATCCAAAATTTCCCCCGTTTTAATTAAACATCCTAAATTTATATAATTCCACAAATTTATAACTTCTAATTTCCCCAACCCAAAGAAATTCCAAAAAATTTCCCCCACAATAAACCCCCAAAACCCCCTAAACCTTTTATAACACAATATTTTTTTCAGTTGTTCCCCAAATTTCCCCTTCCCACCAATTCCATAAAACAATTTTCATAACCCACAAAAACTTTTAAAATTTTATTCCAATATATAACATTTAAAAATAACCTTATTTTCCTTTTTTATCTAAATATTAACCCTTTTCTTCCTTTTAATACCCATTTCAAATTCCCTATTTACAAATTTCTCCTATTTTTAACTTTAAAATTAGACACTTTTCCTTCCTATCTCTAAAGTCAACCCATTTCCCTTTTCCCCTTTCCTTTAAACAAAAAAATTCCCCAAACCCCCTTACACTTAACTATTTTTTTTTTTTTACCAATCCAACCCCAAAAATTTTTTAAAACCCCCAAATAAAATTTTCTGAAATATCAGACCATTTCCCCAAAACCCATAAATAAAACTAACCATTTCTTCCCCAATATTTCTTTAACCAATTACTTCCCCAAAATTCTACATTTTAAAAAACTAATTACCCAAAAAATTTTTGAAAAATTAATTTAACACTTTAACATTAACCCAAAATAATCCTATTAATATATATAATATAAAATATATTACATTATAACATAAAAATACTTTATAAATTTTAACCATTCCCTTATACTTTATATAACATATACATATAATATACATATAAAAATACCTAAAAAGTAAAACATAAAATATATTGAAACTTAATAATAACCCAAATTAACACATTTATATCCCCCAACCCAAAAATTAATTTTCTAAACCAAATTTTAAAAATTTAAAAAATTTTCCCAACCCAAAATAAAAATATTAAATACAAAAATAATTGGGTTGTGGGGTTGGTTTTTTTTTTTTTTTTAATTTTTTTTTTTTGGGTTTTTTTTTTTTTTTTTTTTTTTTTTTGGGTTTTTTTTTGTTTTTTGGGTTTTTTTTGGGGGGTGGTGGGGGGGGGGGGGGTTTTTTTTGGGTTTGTGGGGGAAAAATTTATAATTTCCTTTTATAATAAAAATACAACATTTTATTTATAAAAACAATTTTACCCACAATTAAATTTTTTTTCTTTTTTACCATTTTTAAAAACCCGAAATTTTTTTAAAAATAAATACTTTTAAATATTCCCACCTTTAAAAAACCTTTAATTTAAAATAATTTTACTTTTCCCCCATATAATTTTAAATTAAATTTTTAATTTTAAATCCAAATAAAAAAACCCCATTTTTATTAAAATTTTAAATTTACATATTAATTTTCCCAAAATAAATCCAAAATATTATATATAAATACATATATATTAACATATTTTAATAAATAAATATAAATATTATATATTATTTTATAACATATATAAAATAACACATAAAAATATACATATATTATTAAAAATTATTATATATATAACATTTTAAATTTAACTATAAAATATACATTATTTTAAAAATAAAATTTTACACATATTTTCCATTACCAATTTTATACATACAATATATCCCTTTAAATATACAATATAAAAAAATTTAAAAACATATTATTTATAAAATATAATATTAAAAACATAAACAAAAAAATTATTATTATACTTATTATAAAAATTAAAATATATTACAATATATAAAAAAAATAATATATAATACTTTAAATAAAACACATATATATATAAATTAAATATATATTACACCAAAATATAAAATTTATAAATACTCATATATTTAAAATTTTAACAATATATATTCAATATATATAAAATATTAATAATATATAAACACATATATTATACTTTAATATATAAACCAAAATTTTAATACATATATAAATAAATAATATCCCAAACATTAAAAACTTATACTTTTTATAAATTTTATATAACAAAAATATAATTTTAATTTTATATAATAATTAAATATATATAATACAAACAATAAAAATTATATATAAATTTAATAATATATTTTAACAATACAAAAATATAAATACATTATTTTAAATACATATATATAACATAATATATATAAAATAATATATATAAATAATTATAAACAAAAATAAAAATATAACATATATAAAAATTTAAAATATAAAATTTATTTATATACAATATATAAATATATATAAATATTAATTTTTAACAAAAATTAATATAAAATATTATATAATATATAAAAAAATTTTATAAATATACATAATAATACCCCTTTCATAAATACATATATTTTTAAAAAATTTAATATAAAATTAATATAAATACATATATATACAATCCCATATATAAAAACAAATAATTTTATAAAACACATACATATAAATAAAAATTTTAAAAAAACAAAACATATAAAAAAATATTAAAATACATATATTTTTTAAAAAATTAACATTTATATAAATCCCCAAATATATATAACATAAATACATAAAATTTTTATAAATGACATTAAAATTAATATATAAAAACATTACAAAAATAATAAAATAATTATACATATAAAAATATATACATATCCCATAAAATAAAAACCATATAATAAAATAAACATATATACAATACATATATTTACAATAATATTAATTTTATTTTTCCACAAATTTTTTAATTTTATAAAAATTATATTTTCAAAAATTCTAAAATTTTAAAAATATTATACATATAATTAAAATATTTTTACATATATATTATATATAAATTAATAAAACCCCTAAAATAAAATATATATAACAATAAAATATACAATTATTTTAAAATTTTCCCCAAAAAACATATACAATATAATATAAAAAAATATATATATAAAACAATAATATATATTTTTAACAAATACATATTTTAAAAAATTATACTTATAAAATAAAATATAAAACATATACTATAATATATATAAAATATATATACAAAAATATAATATAATATTTTTATAAAATATAAAAATATACAATTTTTTTAAAAAAAAATTTTTAAAATTTTTATACAAATATTATACATATTTTAAAATATAACTTTCTTATATTTTACTTTTTATACATAATATAAAAACATACATAAAATAAAAATATATATACATAAATAAATATCCCAATATATACAAAAAATATAATTAAAAAAATTTTTTTTACAATATATATTTAGTAAAAATGTTTTACTTTAGCCATAAAAAGTAGTAAAAAGGAGTAAAGGGGAAACAGGTGAAAACCTTTTTAAGAGGCTAAGGGAAGAAATTTTTAGATGGTGACTTTCAAGAGTATTTAGCTCCCTTCTTCAGCCCATTTTTATACAAGAAACCTAAAAAATTCACAAAACCTTTTTTATACACAAAAAGAAATTGCCCTTTTCAAAGAAACTTTAAAGTTAACAAAATTTCAATTTTAAGCAGAGTGGGTCTTTTACGACAGGTCAAAAAATTAAAAAATTGGGAAAAACTTGTGAGGCGGGGAAAGAGCCCCTCATTTAATTTCCCTGTTTGTTTTCTTTTTAGCCCCCGGTCTGTTTTGTAGTCCTCACGGGTTCAACATAGTTTGACATGAAGTTTGGGCATGGAATTTATCCTTTTTTGACGATTTTTAAAATGTTTGCATTTTTTTAAATTCCCCCCTTCCTCTCCCTTTGTGTTTAAAAGGGCCGATTTTGTTTTTTTTTTTAAAAATTTTTAAGTTTTTTGGAAGGGGCCCATGCCGTTTGTAAAAAAAGTTTTGTGTTTTTTCAGTGTCTGGTATAAACAAATGCCCCTGAAGAAGGGAGCCGGACTCTTGAAAGCTCACTGCCAATAAGGAAGCCTGTTTTTTCCCACTCTTCTACTACTTCCTAGGGTACAACTTTCATATTTTAAAGCAATTTGGGAAATACCACAACTCCCTGAAAAAAAGGGAAATAAAAAAAAAAGGGCCCCCCCGGGTTTTTAAAGAAAATTGCAAAAACCAACAGCGAAAATCTTCTTTTTAAAAAAAAATGAAAAAAAGGAAAGATTAAACCCCAAAAAGGTTTCCACAACAAAACCCCTAAAACACCCGTTTTAGCAAAAACAATGTATTCGGACATCTAAAAAGGGCTGGCAACAACATGCAAAAAATTTCCCTTAAACAAAAAAAAAAAACCCAGGAGGAAATACGGGCCCTTTTTAAAGACATCATTTTGGGGGAATAAACACAGAGGAGATAAAAGGCTAAACCCCATGAATATTTCCAGAAACTGCAGAACATGTTATCAACAACAAAAAGAAAAGGCTCCAGAGATTTGGAGACAAAAAAGGCCCTTTTACAAAAACCCCCAACACCCCCTATAAAAAAAAACCCAAAATGTTAAGTAAAGTTCCCCCCCAAAAAACTCCCCTTCTGCCCCTCACCCCAAACTGACCCATCAAAAAAATTTTTTTTCAGAAAAAAAAAACCGGGGGAAAATTCTTTTATAAAAGACCTCCCTTTACAGCACCCGATTCTGAAATATAACAGCCCAAAAGGGAAACTCCCCCCAAAAAAAAAAATCCCCGGACCCCAGGGCCGGGAATTTAAAATGAAAGGGGGATAATTATTTTTTGACTGTTTCAAAAAGGCAAAAAAAAATTTCCTGAGTTTCTTGGGGAAACAAAAAAAACCGGGCAAAAACCAAAACCGGGGGGGAAAAACGGGAAGGCTATCGCTTCACCAAAAAGGAAAACCGGGAAAAATTAAAAAAACCCTTGTGAAAAAGGGGGGGGTTGAATTAGTCAAAGGGAACACCCATTCCCTTTTACCCCAAAACTTGCCCCAGTGACCCCAAAAAAAGGGGCCCTTTAAAAAACAAAAAAAGGATAAATCAGAAGTTTCCAACTCAGGTCCAAAAAACGGGTAGAGGGCTTTTTCCAGGGGTTTCCCAGGCCGGGTTTTGCTTCTCCCAAGCCCCCCCAAGTTCCAAAAAAGATCGAAACCCCTTAAAGGGCCTTTTAAATTTTGGCATTGGGAAAACCTGACAGAGAACACTCAGGATGGGTGAAAAATTTTCCCTAAAACCCTTTTCGGGGGACACTCCCAGCAAAAACCCAGGACACCAGGGACCTTCTTAAACTCAATGCCCGGGGGTTTCCCAACTCCCTTTGGGGGGCACCTTTTTGGGCCTTCGGATGTAAAAATCCTTGTTTTAAAAAACTTTTCCCAAAAGGGAAAAGGAGTTGCAGCAAGCCGGGGGGCGCACCTGGGATAAAAAAAAACCTTTTCCCAAAAAAACCCAGCTTTACAGTTTTATACAGCCAAAAACTTTTTTCCCTTTGGGAGAGGACCCAAAAACTAAGCAAAGGGGAACTTCATGGGGTCCAGATGTGCCCCCCCCATATGCAAACCTCTTTTTTGGCAGAACGGGAAAGGAGCAAAACCTAACCTTATGCAAAACCAAAACCCCAATGATGTACCCCCGGGTTAAACATCGATAAAAATCCTTGTCATCGGGGACTGCGGGCGAGGAGGCCCTACTTAAATTTAAACAATGACTTAAATAACTTTCCCCCCACCTTTAAACCCTTAAACTTAGCTTTTCCCAAAGAGAAAAAATTCACTTTCTGGATACCACAAAACACAAAAAACCATGGGGCAAATTTAAATTAAAATTTTAAAAAAGGGCCAAAAAAGTGACTGCCCAACAAATAGCAAAGCAGCGGCCTTTAAAACCCCTTACCAAAACCAAAGACGATGAGTACGTAAAGGCCCATGGCCGCCCCGGGATCCCGTTTCAAAGCCCCGGGGTTTAGCGGCAAATTTCCCGGGCTAACCCCTTTGGCGGTTTCACCCCGGGAGGGGAGGCTTCGCCCGGGCCTGCGCTGTTTCCCCCTTAACGGCATGGCATTTTTAAAATGAATAAAAAAACATTCTTCATTTCCAAATTGGGGGCATCAGGGGTTTAAAGATCCCCGAATCCTGATGGGTTTTAAATGGCAGGGGGAACCCTTTGGGAAAGGGGCTTCCATCGTGCCATTTTGGTTTTTTTCCCCATTTTCCCGACCCCAGGCAGGAAGGGGGGAAAACCCTGCCATCTTGGGTTACGGGCCCAATGCATTGTCTTTTGAAAAGCATTGGGCGGTTTTAAATGACCCCCGCCCCTATTGGTAAAAGCATCCTAGGGGGACTCAATTTTAAAAGTAAAAAAAAAAAAAAAAAATTTTTAAAAATTTGTAAAAAAAATGTTTTAAAAAAGTTCAAATCACCCCCCTTTTCCCCCCATATTAAAAATAAAGATAAAAAATAAAAAAGGGTTACACAAAATGTGGAAATCATGCACCCAAAAAAATTTCCGACCCTTGAAAAAATATAAAAAAATTTTTCCGTACGTGAACCCCCCTTTAGAAGAAAAAAAAATCCTAAAAAAAAAATTGCTTTTTGGTCTTTTTTCCCGTCCCAAAAAAAATTGGAAAAAAAGTGATCAAAAAAAATCGCTTTCTTTTCAAAACGCTAGCAATAAAAGAAACGCTTGGGCCCAAAAAAATGAAACCCTCCCTAAACTTTGAAGGTGTTAGTAAAAAAAAGTTTTTGGGATCGCACAAAATAGCACTGGGGCGAAAAATTTAAAAAAATAAAAAAAAATGTTTGGGGAATTTTTTTAGGGTCCCAAAAAATAACGGAAAACCCCAAAATTTTTTGGGTATTACCCCAAAAGATCGTTTTCAATCTGTAGAATACAGATAAAACTTTAATTTTAAAGTTTTTAAACTCCGTAAAAAAAAAACTCCCGCAAACAGGGCCAAGTACAATTTTTTTTTTTCACTTTTTGCCCACTTAGAATTTTTTTGCCGTTCCCCCGTATATTCTATAGAAATTGAATAACACCATTAAAAAAGTACATCTTGTCCTGCAAAAAAAAAGCCCTATGTGTCTATGTAGGGGAAAAATAAAAAAGTTAGGGCTTCAGAAGGCAAGGGGAAAAAAATTTGGGCCCATATTTTTTGGGGACGCCTTCGGAAAGGGGGGTTAACAGAGACAGTCGCTTACATAAGAGAAAACCCAAATGAAGAACGAGGCCATATTGTCCCTACAACCCACAGCGGGAGACCCTACAACATTCCCAAAGGAAACAGTGCTCATGGAAAACAACTAAAAGAATATCCCAGGCCCCCTCTCCTTCCTTTCGGCAACCACCAAACCTGGGGCTATTATTGTCCGGAGGCCCTAAAGGCCCCAACTAAAAATGGACTTCACCCTTCCTGCAGAACAGGTGAAACCCTGCAAGTTTCATTCACCCCACTGCAGTGTACCTGTCCCCAACCCAAAAACGGTGCACGAATTTAGGGGGACTTTTCCTGCGGGTCGGGCAAGTGGTGATCTGATTAGTTGTGAAATTTTCCCCCACTAAGGCCTCTATGGGGGGAAAACGGGGCAAAGACCAGCCAGGGCTTTTAATTCACACAGTTTTCACTTTAATAACACCCAAAAATGATCCCCCAGTGGCTCACACTTCTCCAAAGGCCCACGTTTTGAAGATTTGAAGATTGCGATTTAAAATTTTTAAGGGAATTTAAGACACAAGGGAGAGGGAAAGGGGTGGGGTTTTTAAAAAATGCAAAAAAATTTTAAAAATCTGCAAAATGGACTAAATATCCATTCGCTTCATGCAAACTAGTGTGAACTGTGAGGACCACAAATCACGACCCAAAGGGAAGGTTAAAAGCAGGAAATTTTAGGTCCCTGAAATTTTATTTGTTTATTTCTTGCCTGTTGTAAAAGACTTCTTTTTTATTGCAATTTGTTATTTTTAAAAAATTTTTAATTTCTTTTAAAATCCATGTCTTTTGTGTTTAAAAAGTCTGTAATGTTATTTCTTGTATAACATATGTTGAAAAGGGAGCTAGTACTTTCGAAACTACCGTAAAAAAATACTCAGCTTAAAAGGTTTACCTGATTTTTCACTCTTTACTACTTTTTATGGCAAATAAAAAAATTTTAAAACATAAATATAATATATATATTTTAATTTATATATATAAAATGTAGTATAATGTTTTACTTTAGCCCCAAACCCGAACAAACCCGCTTACCTTCTCCACCTTTTACCCCACCTGCTCCTCCTGTCTCATATCCAGGCGACCCCCCCAAGGAACCTACAAAGCCTCAAACCTCTACTCTTCGACTCTCTTTCACCCTTTTTAACCATCTCCTCATTTTAAAGACCCAGCGCAGCCCCCACTTTCTACAACCCCACAATCACCACCACCTTGACTCATCCCCCTCTCACCACAAAAAGAACCCCAAAGTCAACAGACAACCCTGGCAACAGACTCCACTAAACAACTGAGGGTGCTTCCAAATTGAAAGAACGCCCCCCCTGGAAAAAAAAACTCGCTCCCCCGTGACTTTGCCTCATACAAACAATCACTGCTACATTTAAATCTCCCACTCATCTCAGCCAAAACAGGACTTTTTTCACCAACCCCCCATACCCTCCCTTCCAAAACCCCAAGACAATTATTAAAAACCTTTCCCAACCTCTCCTCCCCACCAGCCCCCCTCCCCCATCCCCCCTTTTCCCGCAGACGTTTTTTGCCATTAAATTCCTCCGAAAAAAAAACCACATCAGAAAAAGTTTTAAAGCCCGCATCCCCCCCAAACCCCCCTCCTCTGGGCCAAACTGCCTTCCCCCCGTCCCTCATAGAAAACCTCTCCTCTTTACTGTCCAAACCCCAACCTCACTACCTGTTTTCTGGACCCACTGCCCTTCCCACCTCAACCCCAATCATGCTTCTATCTTTCCAAACCCCTCCCCCACTCTTCAACCTATCCAACCCGGCATTTTCCCCTTCTCCCTTTTAAAAACTGCTACTATCTTCCAAAACCCCTTAAACAACCTTGGCGCCTCCTCTCTGCCCAAACAAATCCCCCCATCTCATTTGCCCCCTTTTTTGTTTCCCAAAAACCCCTCGGCAGAAATGTCCAATCTTCAGCTTCCTCCCACCCCCTCCCCAAACTCTCTCTTGCCCCAAACTAAAATCGGGGTTTCCGCCCCCCACCACTTACCAAAAAAACCGCCCTAACCAACCACCAATGACCTACAACTGCCAAACCCTCATGCCACTATTTCTGTACCCCTCCTCTTAGCCCGGTCCTCTCCTTTTGGGCCCAATGTCGACCTTTCCCCCCTTGCTACAAAACCCTTCCTCCCGGGGGGGGCATCACGGATTTTGGCCCTTTCCGGGGTTTCCCTCGTACCCACTGATGGGACTTTCAGTGTCTCCCCTTCTTCGCTCACCCTTTTCCCCCGGGCCCCAACTTTCTGTTGGTGTCCCTCGGGGGGGTCATCCGGGTCCTCAAACTTTTCCCTCTTTTTTACACTTTTGGGCCGGGGTCGCCCCTTTGGGCCTCAAAACGGCTTTCATTATAACCTGTATGCTGACGGGGCCCAACTCTACATCTCGGGGCCCAGTGTCACCCCCTCTATTTTCCCAGATCCCTGACTGTCTGCCCCTCCATTTTCCCCTTTTTCTCCTCACCCTCCTAAAACAAATGTGGAAAAAACAGAATTTAACCCTTTTTTCCACTATCCAACTTTTCCCCTTTGGGCCCCTGATCTCTCTATCCAGTCAACGGCTGTACCCCCTTCACCTTTTCCACAATTTTCCGCTCCCTTTTGGGGTAACCTCGACCCCGCCAATTTTTTAAAACCCCAACATCCAAAACCCTAAACCTCTGCCTCCCCCCTCCACCTGAAAAACATCTCTGGGCACCGCTCATTCCTCAACTATGACACTACAAAAATGCGGGGTCCATCCCCTTTGGGCATTCCCCGCCCAACTACTGCAAAAATCCTCTCTGTGGGGCCCCCCATCCCAGCATCTTGCCCCCCTTCAAAAAATTTTCCCAAATCTGCTTCCCGTTATCCACCTTTCTCCCCCATACTCCTCTTTCCTCCCCCCCTCCCGTCAATCTTTTCATGGCTCCCCGTTGCCCCGCGAATCAATTTCAAGTTGCTAACTATGACCTACAAGGCTCTCCATAAAACCCCTCCCTTTATAAAATCTCTGCCCTAATTTCCAAAAAATTTTTCCCCCCACCAACTCCGCTTTCCCCACAGGACTTCTCCTCTGCCCCTCCCCCTTTTTAGCTCCTCCCCCAACCCCCTCTCCAAGAAATTTTTTCCGTGCTTCACCCCCACTCTGGGAAATCACTGCCCCAAACATCAACTCTCCCCCACTTTTTACCAGCTTTAAAAGCAACCTGAAAAACCCCTTTCTTTTGGTTGGGCCCTATAACCTACAATAACCCTGCTGTTTACTACACCCTCCCCAAACATGCTGCCCCCTCATTCTGTCTCTTTCCCCCCCCTTGTAGATTTTTAACCCCCCGCGGGGAGGGGGCCCTCTCCCTCTGTCTGGGCCAAATTTTCATTCATCAAAATTTTCACGTACTTGTTTAAATTTTGTTGTTAAATTAAACCCCCCCGAATGTTTCAGCCCCCCTGGAACCAATGGCGCTTTTAAAAAAAATAATAATAATAATATAAATAATATATATATATATATTAAATAATATATATTATAATATATATATTTTTATATATATTAAAATATATATATATATTCCCCCACACAAATACAAACAAATACCCCAAAACATATACATACATTTAAAACCAAAACACACACTCCCTTCAAAGATTGGGGGCACTTAAAAAATTTCCTTTTTTTTTTTTTTTTAAGGAAAAGCACAAGTTTTTTTTCAATGAAGCTAACATTAAAAAGAATCGAAAATACACCTAATTTCATTTTAATGTTTGAAAAAGACTAATTTTTAGCTTTCAAACGTCTGGGTGTTAAAGAAAATCTACATATAAAAGGCCCATTTTTCCCAAAAACCCTCACTTTCCCGTGGGTTTTAATGGGAACATTGTTTTGCTACCTTGTAAGTAATATTTGGTTTTTTTGAATACCCCAAAACCCTTGGGGTGCCCTTTTTCAAGGTGCGTTTTTTGGGCCCTTTTTTTTAAGCGTTTTTTTTTTGTGCAGGTTGGGGGACAGCCAAAATTTAAAGCTTTACATTGCGGGAAAAACATGGGAAAAATTTTTTTGTAAAATCGGGGTAATTTCCCGGGGTTTTTGTGCAGCAATGTACCGCTTTTAAATTGGGTGTGCCCTTTCCCGAAAAAAAAGCATCAAAAACGCATCAAAAAATCAACAAAAACGCACCGTGGGAAAGCACCCTTGTGAAGTATGTTAGCCCCAAATGAAAACAGTTTTTCTGATTAGAGAACTGTAAAATGACTTTTCCCTTTTACCTAAATTGAGAAACGGAGCATTACATTTGTTGGTTCGAAAATTTAAAATTGCAAAACCCCCCAAAAAAAAGAACTTTTAAAATTTAAACTTGACATCTATTCTTTTTTTGAGAGATGAAGGCATTCCCCCCTTGAAATTGCCCAAAAAACTGAAGTTTCCTACAAGGTGGGGTTTCTACCCACCCCCCCCCCCCGGGAGAGCACAAAGGCTCTAACCAGAGTTTGAAAGAGAAGTGGGAGGGCCCCCCCTCCCCCGCGCACAAAAGGTAAAAAAAAAAAAAAGCAAGTAAATTTAGAATTTTTAGTTTGAGAAATCAACCCTCACAGGGTTCTCAACTGGCGTTTCATTAATAGTCCCCGCAAAACGCCATGCCAATGTCTACAGGGGAAAGGCACCCCGGGATGCGGCCTTCAGGGCAGAGTGGCAAAAAAAAAAGCCATATCTGAACGGGCAAATAGAAGAAAGAGATTAAAAAGGGCTAAAGAACCGACTTTGGAACAGAAGATTGGAAAAAAGGGGGTTATGGACCGACATTTTGAAGTGAGGTTTTTTGGAACACACAGAAAAACTTTTGTGAAAGCAAAACAACGAAAAGAGTGCCGATGCCATCGTCAAGCTGGGGAGGTAATGTATGGCGGGGGTTGTTTTGGTGCTGGTAAAGTAGGTTTGTAAAAGGGTAAAAGGGGTTTTTTTGAATAAAGAAGCTACCACTCCATTTGAAAGCCATCCCAAACCGTGGCCGCTATTGGGGCCAATGAAACGGGCCCAATACCCAAAAGCACACCTCCAAATTATGCAAAACATTAGGGAAAACAGGCAGCGGGTATTCTATCTGTAAGGGATGGCCAGCGCAGTCACCAATCTCAACCCCTTGAGGTTGTGGGCAGCTTGCCCGTAGGTACGCAAAAATGCCCACAAGCCTGTCTAACTTGGGGAGGGGCTTCTAAGCAAGCGTAATTCTCCAGATTCCCTCACAGAAGAAAAGGTCTGCAATGATGAAATTGCTGCAAAGGGGCATTCTTTAAAGAAAGCAAAGGAAGTGAAACTTATTATTTCAAAAAAAATCATTTTTTCTAACCTTGTCAATGTCTAACCGAAAAACTCCATCATGAGCATCATTTTGTGGTCACATGCTGTAACTCAGTTTAAAACACTAATTTTCTCAGAGCGAAGATATCTACAGGCCCACTACGGGAAACCCCGGGCGATTTTCCCGGGGGCCACCAGGGTTCCGGCTGCTGCGCCGTCTCGGCGTGCCCACCGGGGGGGGGGCTGCCGATTCCCCCCTGTTGGCCCTGAGTCCTGCCACTGGTATGTGCCACAGCTACAGAGGCCACAGCGGTCCCATACTTGACCAAACCCCTGTGCCAGAGGGCCGACAGGTCCCCCTCGCCACACGGCTGCATGGCTGGGTCGCCAACCCACCGATGCAGAGATCACAGCCGCAGCCTGCACGATGCAGGCGGCGGCTCCGGCAGTGGCGAGGTGCGAGAACAAGGGAAATTTTTGTAAGCGGGTATTGTATGTGGGCTGGTGGGGGCTTTGTGCCAGGGCTGCTTTTTATTCCCAGTCCGGCCCTGATATCTATCACTATATACTAGCAACTGTACGGCAGGAATATTGGTAGTAGTATAATGGTTTATATTCAGGAACAGTATGGCAGTACTATTCATTCACTATTTGCTTGTGCTAAGTGGTCATTATGTGCAGCACTCCTCTTATTTTAAGGTAATTTATGGATTCAAATAATACACTAGTGCTGCAATGTCACAAACAACCCAGAAGACTATTAGGATTCTGAGTTATGGCAGCTACTGGCACCCTGTGAGATGCAAATAGAGAGAGTAAGCCCGCTTCCCCTTTTCATTTTCCCTTTTAAGGGAAGTCACAATTGACCCATACATTTGAGGGTTTAATGGGTCAGGATAGGATAAAACTGGTTTTTTACGTTTGCATGTACCCGCGTAACAACAGCTGTTCGGACAGATCAAGCGGGTCATTTCGAGCCCACATGATGAATTAAACATATGTGTATGCCTATTTGCAGGAACCCCTTCCTGACCATGATGAACCCATATGTCCATTGTCAGGAGGGTGTTTAAAAGTTATTCCCACATAAAGTGACATGTAAAATTGAAAATGGGGTTCTTTCATAGATGTGGATAAAAAAGGACAACTTACAATAAAAAGTATGGAACAAAACAGAACAAATTGTTAAAAAAATGTACATGCATTGGTATTTGAAACATTTTTATATGAAGGTATGACTGTATTGTACTAGGCTTGTACATTATATACTGTTTCAAATATGGATTATATTTTAATTGTACTAGTAAAATGATTTACCCGATTTATTCACATGAATTAAACTATAAGAAAATGTAATCAGTCTAATAGAATCATTCTATTCAAGAAAGTAAAGGACATACCTAACCTTTCTTCTTTTATCACACTCATATTGACAACGCAATTCTAAAAAAAAACAAAAAACGACAGTGCTGTGCCTTCATGATACATAAATCCAATGTTGACTAAAATTTTTAAAAGGATCTACCTTGGCAAGGGGAGGTCATGGGAATCTTCCCCCCTTTTTGGGAATGATGTATTGGGACAGATCCTTTTTCCCAAATATAAAGTTTTGTTGTCAAATT
>JAODAL010034687.1:0-43935 GCA_025379985.1 Phyllomedusa bahiana | reverse complement strand
AAAAAACAGCAATTCATATTCCCCACAGGTAAATTTGAAAGGTGCAAAAATCGTTTATTTTACAAAAAATAAAGTAGTGTTTTTTGGACTTTTGCCCGCCGTTTTGTTGATAGACCTTGCGTTAAATTTGAATCCGCAATTTGTTTTGATTAGAGGGATTTGAGAATAGCTGTGATTTGCCGTCTTTTAATAAGGACTTTCCAAAACTATTCCATCTCTAAATTTTATATTTCTGAAATGGAGCGAATGCAGGTGGTAAGCGAGCAAAGAGGGGGGTTATGCACATGGAGGTAGAGGTACGAGAGAAGGTGCTCCTTCCAGTGCTGGCGACAAACACGCATGCCAGCGGATCGTCAGTTGCAGGACCGTCAGGCCTGTCATCGCTGGGTCAGGGCCTGTGAATCTAAGTAACGAACATCGTCGCCAATCTGTCCTTCAGTGGTTAATGCAACCTGCATCTAGCAGTCTTACCTCCTCGTCCTCGCAGTCACGGCCACAAATGTCGTCATCAGCATCTCAGCATCCGTCCAACATGAAGCAGCCCAAATGTCAATCGTGTACCCACCACTGTGGATAATCCATTGTCTGAAGACCTCTTTGATGACAAAATGCGGTTGGGGTCAGAAGGCATGTTAAAAGATCAAGAGGATGATTTAGTCTCCTCTGAGCCCAGTTATGATGCCATCAGAGGAGGTGAAGGAAGCCGGTCAATCGGCAAAAATCCCGGGCGGTCGGCAACGCCTTGCAGTGCCCTTGCTTGTAGCCCGCAGCTTCTGGATGCAGAAAGTCAGGACGACCAAGTCACCTGTGTTGATGATGATGATTGACGACATTGCGGATCTCCTGGTCTTTTCCGCAGAATTTGCTTGCGAGCGCTTCATCAGTGGACGAGGAGGAAGACGATGGGGTAGTGTCAATACGGGTCCCCCACAAAAAGGGAGAGGGCAGGTCGCAGAAGTCCGCTGATTATGATTCGCCAGCCACGGTCAGCGCAAACCCGCTCCTCGCTTATCGCCGTCAAAAAGGTCCAGGACCTCTCAAGCTGGGCCTTCTTTGAGCAAGCCTCTGATTCACCAGCGATGTCATATGCCGCCTTTGCCGTAAACGCAAGAACCTTAGTGGTTAACCACCACCAACATGTCTAGTCACATGCAGCGAATGCATGAGTTGAAATGGAGGGAACACTTGGCCAAAAAAGGCCAGACCGACGCGGGCCTCCAACCACTGTCACACCTCTGTCTCCGCCTCCTCCTCCTCCGCCACCACCAAGCGTTCCTCAGCTGCCCATGTCTCTCAGAGTCATGATCAGGGATCAGCCTCCGCTTCAGCCTCCACCGTCGCCCGAGTACCACCAGCACCACCAGAGACCCATCCTACCCCTTCTCCTTCGCCAGTTTGACGACCTGCACGCCGTACAGCGGCCAGTCTAGCAGCCAGCCTTCTGTCTTCCAGGTTTGGGAGCAGAAGAAAACACTTTAACCCAAACCATCCCAAAGCCAAAAGCCTGAATGTCGGCATTGCCAGGCTTTTGGCCTTGGAAATGTTGCCTTTCCGTCTGGTGGACACAGATGGGTTCCGCCACGTCATGGCCCTCGCCTGCCCCCAATACCAGATGCCGAGCAGGCATTTCTTTGCCAGAAAAGCCGTCCCTGCCCTGGCCAGCCACGTGTCATCTAAAATTTCAAGCGTCTGTGTCCGGAAAAGTCCATCTGACCACGACACATGGACTAGTAAGCATGGCCAAGGCCGCTATATCTCGGTGACAGCTCCCTGGGTGAGCTGGGTGGATGTCATTGGGGGTGACGGTGGCTCTCAGGCTCGGCACACGCTCTTCAAAAACCGCAGGGATGGTGCAGGGCTCTTTCCCCAAGGTCCTCTGGTGGCATCACGTGCCAGAGACACCAGGCCGTGTTGAAATTAATTCTGCATTGGAGGACTGTCCACACACAGGTCAGGAGCTGTGGATGGCTCTAAGCAACGAGACGTGCGCTGGATGGGTGACAAGAACCTTGTGCCAGGGCAAGGTGGTGTGCGATAACGGGCCGAAAATTCTGCTGGCGCCCATTAAAGATCGGTTAGGCTGGGGCACAAGTCCCTTGCCTGGCACATGTCTTGAACCTGGTCCGTCCAGAAATTTCTAAAGAGCTACACGGGTCTGGACTGCCTGCTGAAGAAGGCGGAGGTCTGAGTTCGCACTTCGACTGTATTTCGCACCCTGCTTCGTCCAGGCTGGCTTGCGTTGCAGCGTCTCCTCGGCCCCCCATCAATCCGTCTCATTGTTGACGTGGCAACACGCTGGAATTCACCCTCCACATGCTCCAGCGATTGTGGCAGCAGCGCAATGCCAATTACGCAGTACGAAAGTGACACATGGCCCTGAACAAGCAGCACGGTACGGACCTCGGGGTGTTGAACCCCGAGAGTGGAGGGCAGGTGAAAGAGCTCTGACCTTCCTTGCCAGTTTTGAAGAAGCCCAAAATGGTCAGTGCGGACAATGCCCCTTGTCAGCAATTGAGCATCTGTGGTGATCTTAGTTCTGGACACGATCGTTGGGACACTCTGAAAACAACAGGTCCCGCCAGCGACGGAGGAGAGACGGGACACAGATGCGGACACGGAGCACTTCTCTCCGTCATATCCACATGGGCCGACAGTTTCACAATTCTTATCGGTCTTCATTAGCAGTGGTTCGGGGTCCAGAGCTGTGCAAGGTGGGCATAAGCTCTCAGGGTGCATCATCTCAGGCAAGTCAGGCTGTGTTGAAGCTGTGACAGGAGGCAGCGGGGAGGAGGAGGGGAATTCCTAGACACCGATGTTACCGACGTCCCTGCCTTGGAAAGAGGTTGGCGCGGAATTTGAGGCGGAGGAGGAGATGAGGAAGATCAGTTTGCTAGTGGGGGGCCCCCCCCGTCGACCCAGAGGCTTGGGAAATTCAAAGGCCTCCATCTCTCAATGGAGTGTTGGACGCTCCATTTCCATCAACATGATCCTTCGCATTAAGGCCATCAAAAATGAAAAACAGTTACTGGGTGGACACCCTCCTGGATCCCCGGTACAAAAAACAAAAACTCAGCACTTTCCTTCCACACACCCAAATAGAGAGGTAAAAATGCAGGAAATGGAGACCTGATGATTGATCCAACTGGAGACATCTGTTGCATTCTGCTTCACGTTCCAAATGTCACGGTGGAACAACATCTCTGCGACGTGACGCAGTAGAGTGCAAGTTTAGGCGTAGCGGCAGCAGCCAGGCAACGGTGGCAGACAGCTAATGGGTGACCTTGGCAATCTTTGTTTACCACTCACCAATGCATGCAATGCAGGGCCAAATCGCCAACACACAGAGATCAGCTTAAGATCATGGTGCAGATATCTGCGTCTCAACACGTGGTTTTGCATGTGTTACGGACCCAATAGACTTCTGGGTATCCAAAATGGCCGAATGGCCGGTGGCTCATCACGCCATAGATGTGTTGTCATGACATGCAGCCAGAGTCATATCTGAGCGGACCTTCAGCAACAGCTGGAGGAGTTCATTACAGACAAACGCATCCGGCTTTCCAAGATAATGGGGATCGTTTTGACTTTTCATAAGTGAATCAGGCATGGATCTCTGGATGATGTTGTGGCCCCAAATTGCCGAGGTCCATCCGATTAGTTGCGGTCTACCTTCACATTCCTTTTCAAAAGAAAACGGTTCCTCTTGAAAAACTTTTTTTTTAAAATTATCATTCTTACTGCAATTTTTATTCTCTTTTCCCAAACAGTTCATTTTGCTGGTTTTGCTGTGAGAGAGACTGTAAAGACGCAAGGTTTCATGACAACACCGTATTCCATTTACTCACTTTATCTTAAGAAGTTTTCGCATTGTCAATAGTTTTGAGGTCATGTTGCTGTGAGATACAGCTATAATTATGGTCCTTTGGAACAGAAATGTGGCTTCTAAATGGCATTTTTTCCCTCCAATTTTTTAAATGGCTGAGAAGTCAATTTATAATTTTTTGGGGTATGTGTGTGAGTACAGCAAAAAAAAAATTGGTCCCCTTTTGGGAACAGAAATGTGGCTTCAAAGTGGCATTTCTCCCTCACAATTTTTAACAGTGGCTGAGAAGTCATTTTTATATTTTTTTGGGTCATGCTGCTTTGAAATGCAGCAATACTACAGGTCCTATTATAAAAAAATGTTGTTTCTAACAGACATTTGTTCTTCACAATTGACCAAAGTGGCTCAAGGGTCATGCTTTGAATTTTTGGGGCATTTTGCTTTGAAATGCAGCAATACTACAGGTCCTATTCGAAAAAAATGTTGTTTCTAATGACATTGTTCTTCACAATTGTCAAAAGTGGCTCATGGGTCATGCTTTGAATTTTTGGGGCATTTTGCTGTGACATGCAGCTATACTAGAGGTCCTATTTTAAAAATGTTGTTTCTAACAGACATTTGTTCTTCACAATTGTCCAAAGTGGCTCAAGGGTCATGCTTTGAATTTTTGGGGGCATTTTGCTGTGACATGCAGCTATACTACAGGTCCTATTCTAAAAAATGTTGTTTCTAACAGACATTTGTTCTTCACAATTGTCCAAAGTGGCTCAAGGGTCATGCTTTGAATTTTTGGGGCATTTTGCTGTGACATGCAGCTATACTAAGAGGTCCTATTCTAAAAAATGTTGTTTCTAACAGACATTTGTTCTTCACAATTGTCCAAAGTGGCTCAAGGGTCATGCTCTTGAATTTTTTGGGGGCATCTTTGCTTGTGACTTGCAGCTATACTTAGGGCTCCTATCTAAAAAAATGTTGTTTTAACAGAACATTGTTCTTTCACAATTGTCCAAAGTGGCTCAAGGGTCATGCTTTGAAATTTTGGGGCATTTGCTGTGACATGCAGCTATACTAGAGGTCCTATTCTAAAAATTGTTGTTTATAAACAGACCATTTGATTCTTCACAATTGTCAAAGTGGCTCAAGGGGTCATGCTTTGAATTTTTGGGGGCATTTTTGCGTGAATGCAGCTATGACTAAAGGTCCTATTCTAAATATGTTGTTTCTAACTGACATTTGTTACTTCACTATTGTCATAGAGTGGCTCAAGGGTGTGGTGCTGTCAGAAACAGGAATAGGTAGGACCACATGTTAATGGACACATATTGCACTTATGGACTTGTATTGCAAGATCTTTAACATAGCTATCAATCCCTGTATTGAGAACTACCATTTAATACAATGAAAAAGAGAAAACAATGACATGGTGGAAATCCATACTATTTTAAAATTGTGTTTTCTAGAATTATAGTACTAAAAACTTGCATGTAAAAAATAGCTGCTTAAAAAAATTCCTCTGAAATATTGTTACAAGGGAGGTTACAGGGGGAAAAACTTGACCAGAGGTAGGTTATTCAGAGGAATGGAGTATGGAGCACCGGTCAGAGAATAAAGTACAGAGTACCATTTTCCTCTGAACGTTGAGTAAATGAGAAAATGAATGCCTAGATAATGGGAACATGGGATGTAAACAGGACGCGTTAAAACCACTGTATTTCCAAGTGAAGCTCAATTGGTCCAACTAACTCATACGGTAGGGACAAGCGCTACCCAGGGTATTGACTGTGTACTGAGGAGGATGGAGTTCTCACACTTCCGATTCCGCACTCTGCTTCAGCACGACAGTTTCGTTGCTGGTCATCAGGGCATTTTAACCTGCGTGTTAATGATGACGGAGCCTGCCTGGCTCTCACAGCACCCACTGTAACTCAGCCTGAGGTCATGCTGTGGCCCGGACAGGTATAGTCTATGTAAAGTGAAACATTAAACTTGGTGGTTGAAAGACTCCTTTTTCCGGCACTTTTTAAAGTGGGGGTCATGCAGGTTGGGGCTCATGCTTTGGGCCCAGGAAAGGGGTATTCAATGTCCAGTTCAAGTTAGATGATGGTTCAAATTATTTACTGCCTTATGCACTTTTCAATTTGTGGGTGATGACAGGTTTTAGGGTCAGGCTGTGGTACAAGACGGGATAGTGAATGGTCTGTGACTTTTTTTCTGTGACTTTTTATAACCAAGTGTGTTGCCTAAGATGTAGACGTATCCATTTGACTGTTGTGGATTTTAAAATTTTCAGCTTCTCAGCCTTGTTTGGGTGTAATAATGAAGGTGTTGTTGCTCTCCCATAGACTTTAATGGTCATCGCTCATAATCAACGCTCACTATCGAAAAACCTTATCGATAGCGGCCGACTATCGACAACGCAATCGCTCAACACTAGTGTTGAGATGTTCCAGGTTAGCACTGTGCTAGAGTCCTGGGCTTGAACCTAACCAAGGACATCATCTGCATGAAGACTGTATGTCCTCCCTGAGTTTTCTCTCACAAACTTCAAAAGCATACAGTTAGGTGTGGAATATAGATTGTGAGTCCCAGTAGTGACAAGGAGCAATGTGTGAATGATGACTATCTCTATACAGTGCTGTGGAATATAGCAGCATGAAAAAAAATTTACAGAAATAATGATACTATTTTTGTGGCCACCAAGGCAGCAGTTAAAGGGAATGCTTATAGATACTGGCAATGAAAATCAATGTATTGCAGTGCTTGGTTATCTGAGATTTATAAACAAACTTTTTGTACATTAAACTATATACTCATTCATATTCATATACTCATGCTTGAAAGTCATTGAAGTCACATCTTTGCCTTTCTTATTAATATCATTGACTAACACACTATTAAAGGGGTTTTAACATTTGGCTGTTTCACAGAGCCTGTTCTTCGCAGGAAGCTTCACTCCCACTCCCACTTCCTGTTCAGCAATGACTGACATATCAGCTCTGCTATTCTTAATGAAGTCTGCTAGAAGGACATTGAAGTTGGAGAGGTTTAAACAGCAGCGTACAAGTCTATCGAGCTATAAAAGATTAAAGTTTGTCAGTAGGAAAAATAAACAAGCTCCTGTGCAGCTGATATGACACAGCAGGGAGTGACGTCCCCATCCCGGCCGGGGCTGCAAGAGCAGAGAAAGGTGGTTGGTTACCATCAGCAATGAATTTAGTAATGATCTTTATTTACCTTTACCTACATGTTTAAAGCTATTAAAAAAAGGAAAAATTTCCCCTTTTAAAAATCCCAATGTAGCTATTGGGGCTTAGCATGTGCCTTTTCTCACAGCGCAAAGAGGGAAATAGTTCCCAAGCTTTAATAAATCCATTCTACTTAACCAAATTATGTTGTTTCTGCAGCACTTGCATGGATTTTTGCAGCCTGTATTCACATTGGGCAACAGTTTACTATGTGTTGATGAATATGGCACAGCTACTGAGATGCAAATTCTGCCATTTTATGAGAGGACAGGTGTCAGCATGTACTAGTAAATGTTGCACTTTGTGCAACTATAGATCACACCCCTTTCATTATGACACTTCACAATACTGGTCAATGTAACTGTGTCTAAAAACTGGCACAGTTGTAGTAATAATTACGCCAGAATTTGTTTAGGATATATTTTGAAAAATAGCTCCGATGCTACATTATTTAAAACATATTAAAATGTGTGTTATTTGAAAAAAGCCCACAAAATGACATGTTTATTTTACCAGTATCCAAGACACTGAAGCAAAACTCCACATTTAAAGGGGATTTGCCAGGACGTAAGTTTCTTACCTCTCTCCTTAGCACAGGGAGAATGTCAACAAATCACGCTGAGTCATGAAGGCGGCAGGGCTGAGAGGGAGGGGGTGAGTAAGGAGTGAGGAAGAAGGGAGCGTCTCAAAACTTAAGTGAAATAATAAACAGTACAACAGTGGATTCTCAATACAGCAAGACAAAGCCTCATAGACTGCACTTTCTACCCGGTGCCTTAAAAGCTCATTCATTTTGCCTGTCATCAGATAAGAAGTGTTTCACGCAAGTGCGGCCTGTCAGCTCCTCTGGTCGTGTCTAGTGGAAGCTTTGAGGTAACTAAGGGGGATTGAGAAATGCTGTAGCTCTCAGAGTCTTCACTTTTTGTAATCACATATATTTAGAAAAGTGGTTAAATACCCATTTTGGAGGTTCCCACGTCAACATTACATGGTGGCAAAACCCCTTTAAGTCATTTTACTAATAAGATGAGAAAATATGATTTTAAACCTCATTAAGGACTGATGTGATGTATCTCTGTGCAGTGCTTTAGAATATGGCATTGTGGTATAAGCAAAAGAACTAAACAAATAAATAATGGAATGTCTTCTCTTAGTTTATTGTGCTATTCCTCTCTTTTTCCTCCTGGAAATTCAAAAATATATTGACAACTGTGTGTTACTGTTCCCCTGGATAATGGGGGAAGTCTCTGCCAATACTTACACTGTCCAATCAGATTGTTATTTTAACGGAAATCAAAGAATTGACTAAAAACAGACATGTCAGTAGCAGAGCTAGAGGTCCATTGTCATACTGCTATTCCTCACAATAGGGGAGCTTCTTGCTCCAGAATTCTCATTAATCTACTTCTGAAGAGGTGTGGGGAGGGTTAACAATGACTTTATTAAAATAAATAATAATGTTTTATGTGAGTATTTAAGACAGATGCAAACACAAACTCAATAAGTCCTTTTTCTTTCTAAGATATGTGAATATTAAAGTGAAAACCTAAGTTCCTTCTAGGAAACCTCATCTACTACGAGTAAAAGCTTATTTTGAGTATAGGGATGATTGCTACCGGGTGGAGTGGCTTGCCTCGGCATGAAATCCACTTGGTTTTGATTAGAGTGAGTTGACATTTTCTTCTTCCATTATTTTATACTTCCTCTCTTTTCTTTTTGTCACACAATTATTTCAAAAGTGGTTCAAGCAGTACGTCTGGAGGGCAGGTTGTTTCAAGTCTAGAGGAGCATGCAACTCTTACAATAGAAATATAAAAACATAAAACAAACAGATTAAAAATCGGTTACAAAACAACTAACATTTACATCCGGAAGAACCCTGAGATCTTAAATAATGAAGGGGGTGCATATTTCAGTACCCTGAAGAGTATTATGTATACTGACACACTCATGCAGGCTGCTTTGAAACCTGTTGAGGAACGTAGCACATGATAACACACTGTAAGGTCAGATCTTGCATCACATCAAAATATTAGAAGATCTGTCTAATTCCATGCATCACTGATGCCCCACCCATATTTCCCAACAGATTTGGATGTGTCTACAAAAAAAAGTGAAAATTCAGCATTCAAGCAGAATTTCATATAATCTGAATGGCATTTCCCCAGTAAACTGGAATAACTACATTGACTAATCCATTGCACTGTTCCTTGAAAGTATCATTATTTCCTGTTTATACAATGGCTTTTTATGTGGATTTCGTTGTGTAATCTAGGTGTCTTCCACAGCAAAATTGTCATGAATTCCAGCTCCTAACCACGTCCCATTATGTTTACTATATCCCATTAAGTTTCCAACATGGATTGGTAAAAAATAATTGAATGAGGGTAATCTGCATCCACAATCTCATTACAATCCACAAGTGAAATGAAAATCCATGACACAAATGCGTCACATGAATGAGCTCTTATAACAGTTTATGTATTTAGATGCCATAACAACATTTTGTAGTATGTTCTCTATACTATTTAGTATAATATTCGTGTCATGAAGCTTTCTGAGTATATTATGTTAACAAACATACGTATAAGCCAAATATGTTTACGTTACTACATGACAAAAATGTAAACTATAAATTGTAATCATAATTATTATTAGAACCAGAAGTAATATTTATTTTTGGTCACATCATGTTTTATTCTTAATCCATATTCTTCACTTATCAGCATTTGTAATGTATTTGTATAAACTCCTTAAGGATACAGTTATTTTGGGCCTTAAGGACGCCTCAAGTTTTTTCATTTCTACATTCTGAAAGCCATACTATTTTTTTGTTTTGCTGTTAACATTGCTGTATGATGCTTGCATTTTTTCAACTGCATCAGTTTAAGGTGTATATAATATATTATATCACTGTATTATGACTTTCATTTAGCATTCACCTTCTAGTATATAAAGCATGATAATTTTATTCTCTGGGCTGATAAAACTATGGCAATGCCGTATTTATATAGTTTATATTATGTTTTACTACTTTTGCACAAACAAAACTTAAAAAAACAAACAAAAGAAAACAATTTTTTTTGTGTTGTAACATTCTTAGAGCCATAACTTTATTTTTTTTGATCAAAGTTTTGTTGGGGAACCCTTTGCCAAGTAAGTGCCATAGTCACTACTGACTGTGGCCTTTAAGAGGTTGAATGGCCGGGATTGTAGTTAATTCTGATCCTAACTGTGTGGAACCAACATTTTCCAGTGCCATTGATATACAGCATGATGTAAGAAGCACTGAACAGTGTAGAAGGAAGTTAAAGCGGTTCTGACCTCTTTTTTTCCTGCTAATAGTACCCATTAAAAAATAAAAAGAGCTTATACTCACCTCTTCATTCAGAAGTTAGCTATTAAAATGGTGAAGTCGAAACCTTTGTTACTATTCATTATTTAGTTTATTTCTAATGATACTGTGCCCGGTCTTTTCTTGGCTACTCCTGTTCACCTCTTTATGTTTTTAATTTATATATTTAAAAAAAGATTCTGTATTTTTAGATTGTCTGTATTTATTAGCTTTAAACATGTAGGCAAAGGTAAATAAAGACTGTTACCAAATACATTGCTGAGCCACCAGTTCACCATGGATAGGGTGAAGTTGGCATTCATTATTTCTCTGCTTTCTGGTGAAGCGCTGGCTTGGGTTATCCCCCTATGGGAGCGAGGGGAACCGTTGACCTCCAACTTGAGAAACTTCCTGATGGCCTTCCATAAGGTTTTCGAGGAAACTGGATGTGCCTCCTCTGCTGCCTCCTCGCTACTCTGGCTCCGAAAGGGCGACTCCATGGTTGGACAGTATGTGGTGCAGTTCTGGATCCTGTCTTCCGAATTGAATTGGAACAATGAGGCCCTAGTCGCGACCTTCTGGGAGGGTTTGGCTGGTCACATCAAGGACGAACTAGCGGGGCGCGATCTGCCCACCAGTCTGGATGACCTCATCACCCTGGCCACCCGCATTGACGTCCGTTTTGCGGAGCAACAGGAGGATTGCCTGCAGCATGAAGCCTTCCGATCTTGTAGAGTTCCTCGTTTTTCACCCGTTTTTTAGTGGCCTATTCTACCTCTATGCTGGTTCCCGGGAAGAGCCGATGCAAGTTGACAGAGTCCACCTCTCCGAGGCAGAGAAGACCCGCAGAAGGAATTTGGGCCTGTCCTCTACTGTGGCATGTCCAAACATCTTCTGAGAGACTGCCCAATCCACCCAGGAAACTCCAGTGCCTAGGTTTCGTGGGAGAAACGAACCTGGCTGAGGAAGCTAGCTCCCCACCCTTGACCATGTCGGTCAGCTTAATCCTGTCATCATGTTCCAGTCTTTAAGTGTCCGCCTTTGTGGACTCTGGACCGGTGGGTAACTTGGTCTTCAAATTCCAGCTGCCTGTGGTACCTCTGGCACAGCCCCTCTCTGTTTCTTCTGTGAATGGGCAGGTCCTCTCTTGTGCCATCCGGCATCGCACTCTACCTCTCACCCTGCGTGTCGGAGTTCTGCATTAGTAGCAGATTTCCTTCCTTGTCCTACCTTGCTCCTCTAGCTCGCTCCTTCTGGGACCCTACCTTGCTCCTCTAGCTCACTCCTTCTGGGACTCCCCTGGCTATGTAGACACAGTCCTAACCTTGACTGGAACACTGGTGAAGTCCTACGCTGGAGCAACTGGTGTCACTTCTCCTGCATTACATTTTCGCCTCCTCTTCGCCTCTACGACTGCTGCCCCCTCACCGGCTCTACGACTGCCCAGTTGAGCTTCAGCCAGACAACTCCCCTCCTCTGGGTAGTGTATATCCACTGTCCCGGCCCGAAACCAAAGAGATATCGACCTACATAAAGGAGAACCTGGCTAAAGACTTCATTCACAAGTCGTCCTCCCTGCGGAGGCAGGATTTTTTTTTTTTTGAGAAGGATGCAGCCTTGCATAGATTATCAGGGTCTTAACAAGATCACCATCAAGAACCGCTACCCATTTCTGCTAATTTCTGAACTATTTGACAGAATCCGGGGAGCCACAGTCTTCTCTAAACTTGATCTCCGGGTCGCCTACAACCTTATCCACATCCGGCGGGGGGACGAATGGAAGACCGCATTTAACACCTGTTACGGCCATTTAAATATTTGGTCATGCCCTTTGACTCTGTAATGCCCTGGCTGTCTTTCAAGAATTTGTGAACAACATCTTTCGTGATCTGCTATATGACTGTGTTCTAGTTTACCTAGACGACATTCTGATCTACTCCCTAGATCTCAAGTCTCATCGATCTCATGTCTGCCATGTCTTCACCTGCCTTCGGTGCAACCACCTCTATGCCAAATTGGAGAAGTGTTTGTTCGAGCGCTCCAGTCTGCGTTTCCTGGGATGCACTGTCTCTTCGCAAGGTCTCCCGATGGACCCAGAGAAGTTGTCAGCAGTGCTTAACTGGCCACGATTCATTGGACTACGGGCTATCCAGCGCTTTATTGGCTTTGCGAATTATTATCGCCAATTTATCCCACACTTTTCTACTCTTATGGTGCCTATCATCTCTCTCACCAAGAACGGTAATAAACCTCGCCTATAAACCTCTGTAAAGGACAAATTTGTTTCCTGCGTGTTTTTCTCTAGGACTTTTCCTCTGGCTGAGAAGAACTATGCCGTTGGGGACAGAGAACTGGCGTTGGAAGAGTGGCGACATCTTTTGGAGGGTGCCCTTCATCCTATTACCATCTATACCAGACCTGGGCAAAGTACGGCCCCCGGGCCGCATCCGGCCCGCCACGAACGATGCCCAGGTCTGCTGATAGTAACGCTGACAGCCTGCCGCGGCCAAGTATTGCGGAGAGGCCGCCGCGGGCCGTCAGCGCTACTATTACTGGTGAATTAGGCAGCGACGCGGTGAACTCCGCTCACCGCGCCGCTGCCTCTCCTCGGCGCACACAGAGTAATAACTCTGTGCGGGCCCAGGAGCTGATGGAGGAGCGTCCCGGCGCCGGCGGCATGACGTCATCACACCCACCAGCCCGGGAAGCTCCTCGGATAGAAGATGAGCGCGCTCGGCCGGGAAGCAGGTAAGCCAGGGTGAGTATTAGTGTTTGTTATTTTTAATTTTGGCCATAAAACTATATACCTGCCTGGGGACACACCTCACTATCTATATAACTGCCTGGGGGACACATCCAGCTATCTGTATACCTGCCTGGGGGACACACCTAGCTATCTATATACCTGCCTGGGGACACACCTAGCTATCTATATACCTGCCTAGGGACACACCTCACTATATATCTGCCTGGGGACACACCTAGCTATCTATATACCTGCCTGGGGACACACCTCACTATATATCTGCCTGGGGACACACCTAGCTATCTATATACCTGCCTGGGGACACACCTAACTATATACCTGCCTGGGGACACACCTAGCTATCTATATACCTGCCTGGGGACACACCTCACTATATATCTGCCTGGGGACACACCTAACTATCTATATACCTGCCTGGGGACACACCTAACTATATACCTGCCTGGGGACACACCTAACTATCTATATACCTGCCTGGGGACACACCTGGCTATCTCTATACCTGCCTGGGGACACACCTGGCTATCTCTATACCTGCCTGGGGACACACCTAACTATCTATATACCTGCCTGGGGACACACCTAACTATCTATATACCTGCCTGGGGACACACCTAACTATATATCTGCCTGGGGACACACCTGGCTATCTCTATACCTGCCTGGGGACACACCTAACTATCTATATACCTGCCTGGGGACACACCTAACTATCTATATACCTGTCTGGGGACACACCTAACTATCTATATACCTGCCTGGGGACACACCTAACTATCTATATACCTGCCTGGGGACACACCTAACTATCTATATACCTGCCTGGGGACACACCTAACTATCTATATACCTGCCTGGGGACACACCTAACTATCTATATACCTGCCTGGGGACACACCTAACTATCCATATACCTGCCTGGGGACACACCTAACTATCTATATACCTGCCTGGGGACACACCATCTAGATACCTGCCTGAGGGGAGCTGTACCTATCTATATACCTGCCTGAGGGGAGCTGTACCTATCTATATACCTGCCTGTGGGGAGCTGTATCTATATACCTGCCTGCGGGTACCTATATCTATATACTTGACTGAGGGGAGCTGTATATACCTGCCAGACTGAGGGGACATACATCTACATACCTACCTTACTGAGGAGAGCTGTATAAACCTGCCTTACTGTGTACCATCAGTATATATAGAGGTATATAGATACATCCCCCAGTAAGTTTCCACAAAGATAATCCCCCGTTCAGCCTATGTTTTTATTAGTCCGGCCCCCCATAACCATCGCACTTTCTCATGCGGCCCCATGGGAAAATTAATTGCCCACCCCTGATCTATACGGACCATAACAATCTCCTGTACCTGCAGACAGCTTGTCACCTGAATCCTGCTTAGGCCCATTGGTCCTTATTCTTCTCCCAGTTCAATTTTAACCTGCACTTTCGACCGGCTGCCAAGAACGTCAAGGCGGACACATTATCCAAGGCCTCGGATGCCACCGATTCTGCACCAGATCCCCAATATCCCATTCCTCCTGACCGTCTCATCCTTACTGCGGGCATAAGGCTGCGTGAGATCCCTCCCGGTAGGACCTTTGTGCGTTCCGCACTAAGGAGGCGAATTCTGTCCTGGAGTCGTGCATCTCGGATTACCGGTCATCTTGGGTACCGCAAGTCCCTTGATCTGATAGCTCGGCATTACTGGTGGCCCTCCCTCATGCAGGACACTAAAGACTTTGTGGCCGCTTGTCCCAACTGCGCCCAAAATAAGAACTCCCGGCTGCGACCTGCTGGTTTCCTGTTACCTCTCCCATTACCAGAAGCACCTTGGATCCACATCGCGATGGACTTCGTGACGGACCTTCCATCCTCTGATGGGTGTTCTGTTATCTTGGTCGTGGTGAACCGTTTTTCCAAAATGGCACATTTCACGCCACTGCCAGGTCTTCCATCGGCTTCACAGATGGCCACACTGTTCCTGAAACACATCTTTCGTCTGCATGGGATGCCTACCAACATCGTTTCGGATAGAGGAGTACAGTTCACCTCACTTCTGGTGTGCCTTCTGTTCCCTTCTGCAAAATAAACTGGACTTTTCGTCGGCCTACCACCCTCAGTCCAATGGCCAAGTAGAATAAGTCAATCAGACTTTGGTGAATTATCTGCGCCTATTTGCCTCCGCCCTTCAAGATGACTGGGTGTCTCTATTACCCTGGGCTGAGTTCGCGTACAATAACCATCCTAGCGAATTCTCCGGGAACTCTCCTTTTTACCTGGTGTTCGGTCAGCACCCTCTTCTTCCTCTGCCACTCTTGATTTCTTCGGAAGTTCCAGCAGCCAATGCTCTAGTACGTGACTTCCTACAAATCTGGCAGCTTGTCCGTCAAAACCTGCTTCAAGCTTCTGTCCAATTTAAAAAGGAAGCTGATAAGAGACGTAGAGTACCTCCCGTTTTCCAGCCTGTAGTTAAAGTTTGGCTCTCCTCCAAGCATATCTGTCTTCAAGTACCGAGACTGAAGTATGCTCCACACTACCTTGATCCTTTCTCCATCCTACAACGGATCAATCTGGTATCCTACAAATCCTACAAACCGCTTACCCCCCTCTCTTCATATCCCTAATTTGTTTCACGTATCTCTTCTGAAGCCTCTGATTCTTAATCCGTACTCACACAGGAGGGTTTCCCCTGCCACACCTCCCAGTAACAAAGATACCTATGAGGTGAAGGAGATCCTGGATTTGAAGCGCTCCAGAGGTAAAATGTATATAAAAGGGTTTTGGTCCTGTAGAAAGAAAATGTCAGTGCTCCTACGCTCACCGAACGTTTTTATAGGCTTCGGTCCTGGGGTGGGAGGGGCCCTAAGAGGGGGTACTGTAGCGTCTCGTGCGGCGGTCCGATTCCCAGACCGCGGGCACATCTCTTACTCGGCTGCTGGTGGTTCCCGTGCTGCGCCCAGGGCTGCTGTTTGCTCCCGCTCCTGACTCCTGCCTGTCCCGTACTCACCTGCTCCTGTCCTGCTTCCTCCTCGGCAGGTGCGCTCCTCTGCCTCTCCCTCTCTACTAGGGGAGCACGCACGTCAGTTCCCTCTCGTAAGCCTTCTCTGTACCCTCTTCTGCATCTGCTGATGTTTTTCCCGCAGTGCCTGCCAGTCCGCTAGTCCTGCCACTCAGCGTTCCAGCCTGCTCCATGTCGTCCTCTTCAGGTGTCACCACCAGGGTCTACATCGGGGGTAGCCACCTGGGGGTTTCCCTGCAGTAAAGTCCTTCCCGCTTTGCAGCAGGTGCCGGTGAAGACAAGGGGCCCCTTAGACTCCGCTCCTCGACGTAGGCTTCGCTAACTCCATGCGGTGACCAGTGGATCCACCATCCTCGACTCTGAGCAGCGTGACAGTATTCTGTCAGCAGTGCTACTTGTCAGCAGTGCTCAACCCTATAGAGCATCTGTGGGGCATCCTCAAACAAAAGGTAGAGGAACGCAACATCTAGCAACTAACATCCACCAACTCTGTGAAGTCATTATGGAGGAGTGGAAGAGGATTCCAGTGGCAATCTGTGAAGCTCTAGTGAACTCCATACCCAAGAGAGTTAAGGCAATGCTGGAAATTAATGGTGGCCACACAAAATATTGACACTTTTGCCCATTTTCACTTAGGGGTGTACTCATTTTTGTTGGTTGTGTGTTGAGTTATTTTGAAGGTACACTAAATTTACATTGTTATACAAGCTGTACACTGACTACATTGTATAAAAGTGTCATATCTTTAGTGTTGTCCAATGAAATGATATAATACAATATTTACAAAAATGTGAGGGGTGTATACACTTTTGTGAGATACTGTATCTTTTCTTTATACTGTATCTTTGTCCCCTTAGCTGAATGCTAAAGTAAAATATACTGGAGCTATGTAAAGATTATTATTATTATTATTATTATCATCTGTATTCTATATCAAGGAGATAAGTCCTCAAGACAAAGAGATTGTCTTTGTAGATGTATCTTTTCTGTATATGTCCCCTTAGCTGAATGCTAAAGTAAAATATACTGGAGCTATGTGAAGATTATTATTATTATTATTATTATTATTATCTGTTTACTACGTTAAAGATAAGTCCTCAAGGCAAAGAGATTGTCTTTGTAGATAACCACTATAATTAGCGTTTGGTTGGCGACGTTACATGTGTTGGACTTTCAGTATATATACAGTTTTAATGTCAGTATATCCTGCTGGTACAAATATTGCACAGACAATGTAATAATGTGTACTGGAGATCTCTGAACGGCTATGGAAAACAGAGACCATGCACACTAACTTTCAACATGTCAGTCTTTTTGTTAAACTACAAATTAAAGTTGTCTTCTTGTCCTTGATGCCTAGCTTGCACATAGATGGATGGGGTGGTAGGAACAAATAACTTTTGCACAAACAAGTGTTTGTAGAAGAGATGTTATTAAATCGAGCACAGATGTATACATTTTTTATGATCCATGATTAGTGTTGAGCGATTGCGTTGGCTATCGAGATCGATCGATAGTCGATAGTCGGCCGCTATCGAAAAGGTTTTTCGATAGTGAGCGTCGATTATGAGCGATGACCATTAAAGTCTATGGGAGAGCAACAACACCTTCATTATTACATCCAAACAAGGCTGGAGAAGCTGAAATTAACATCCACAACAGTCAAATGGATACGTTTCTACATCTTAGCAACACACTTAGGTTATAAAAGTCACAGAAAAAAAGCCCACGCCCCCATTCACAAACCCCGGGTTTTTTTAACCACAGCCTCCCTTTAAACCTGCATCACCCAAAAATTTAAAAAAAGGGCCCAGAAGGCAGTATGATTGAACTTCATTTTTACTTGAACGGGACATTGAATATCCCGGCCTGGAACGCGCATGCCCCCAAAAACCCCCTTGCATGACCCCCAGAATTTAAAAAAATTTTGCCGCAAAAAGGAGTTTTTAAACCCACCATTTTGTTTAAAGGGGAAAATTGACTATACCTGTCCTGGACCGCAGAATGCCCAAATTAAACCTGTTTTGCCCCCCAGTTAAAAAGTGCCGGGAAAAAGGGATTGTTATGTCTGTATCTGTTATGTTTTGGGATAATACCGGGTTTTTTTTTGCACCTTTCAATTCACCTGTGGTGACTATAAAAAATTTTGTGTTTTAAGATTTACTAAAAATGCTGCGTCAAGGGAAAATGCTGGGTGTGCAAAAGCCCAAAAAACACGAAACGTTATGTTTTGGTAAAATTAAACGATTTTTTTTTTCCCCTTTCAATTCACCTGTGGGGGAATTATGAATTGTTTTAAGTTTTTAAACGTGATGCTGCGTCAATGAACAATGGGGTTGTGAAAAAGTAAAAAAACCCCGTAACTTTTTATTTTTTGGTTTAAAATAAACGGTATTTTTTGCACCTTTCAATTAAACCGGGTGTGAATTTTAAAATTTTCGTTTTAAAATTTACGTAGATCCCTGCGTCAATGAACAATGCTGGGTGGAAAAAGTAAAAAAAAACCCCCCCGTACTGTTATGTTTTGTATAAAAAACGGTATTTTTTGCCCCTTTTCAATTCCCCTTTGGGGTTAAATTTAAAAAAATTGCTTTTTTAAAAAGATTTACTTTAGTTTCTGGGGCAAGGGAAATTTGCTGGGTGGGGGCAAAAGTCAAAAAACCTAACTGTGATGTTTCCCCGATACAGGGGTTTTTTTTTGGCAAAAAACCCAACCCTGTCCCTTCCCTACAAGTTTGCGGGATTGTAATTTAACTGAAAGGGGGAAATATATAAACCCGCCCCACGGGTGTAAGGGGAAAAAATTAAAAATGAACCCCTTTTTCTAAAAATGTAAACTAAAAATTAAAAGGGGATTTTGCAGCTAACAAAGGGGCCTGCAGTTACTAAAAAAATTATGTTTACCCAATTAATTTTTAAAAGGCTGCCCAATATCCAGGAAATTTTTTAAAATACAAAATGTTAATAAAAAAGGGAAATTCAACAAACAATGTCAACCAAAAAACTTGGTAAATTTTATCCCGTGTTTTTTATAGAAGAGTTTTGTCTGTTTTTCGCCCCCCCCGGCCCCCCCCCCCCCCCCGCCCCCAAACCGGGCCTGAATTTACAGCGGTAAAAATGCTCCCTTTAAAAATTTTTTTTCCTTTTTAAACTCCATAAAACTTAAATTTCTCTAATCTAACAAAATTTGGGAAAAGGGTTTTCCAGCTAATAGAAAGATTTTTTTTCTCTGTGCGGGAAATAGCCCTAATTTCATAACGCCGCCACTAAAACACCCACCCGCTCATTCTGAAATTTGTTTTTGCTGGGCCGCCCAAAATTTACGGGAATGCGCCAAAAAAAGGGCGATTTTAAAAGATGTTGCACAGTTTTTAAACCCTTTAATTTAAATCGCATGACTGGAAATTTAAATTTCACCAAAAAAAACCCCTTGCCGATTTAAAATTTTGGGTTCCGAAAAAAAATCCCCTAAAACACTATCCATGAAAAATAAAAGTGACAGAACTTCAAAAAAACAAGGGAAATAAACCAGCAATAAAAAAAATCCACTCGTGTTTTAATATAAAACTGTTTACTTTTTTAAATTGCTGAGTTATTATCACTCAAAATGCTAAGAAGAAATCCATTAGGCACAAGATTTTTAAATTTTTTTTTAAAAACGAGCTACCTAATTTTTCCCAATGTTGTTCATAAATTGCCCGGGGCTTTGGCACCCTGACAGATGGATTTGGGGGAAGCCAATGTAAATTATTTTGCAGAAGAAAAAGATCCCGGGTAAGTGCAATTGAGAGCTGTGTGTCATCCACAACAACCTTTTATTTGTTACAAATTATTGAAATACAGGGGTCATAATATATTTTTTTAAATGATCATTTGTTTATACTGTATTGAACCCTTCCCCGATAGTTAATGTAACGCTACCCTCATCATTTTACCCTAGGTTTTTTGAAAAGGGATAATGCCTTAAAATTTTTGTTTTTAATATCTCCCCCTAGGTTTCCAAAAAAAACGTAAAAATAAATGCATATTTTAGGTGTTGAAATATGTTGATTATGCTCAGCATCTCCAGCCATGCAACATTCTTAAAAGGGGCCCAATTTTTTTGTTAATGGATAAACCCCAAATTACCTAAAATTTTCATGTAAATTTTCAAATGTGGCTAACCCAAAAGGCTACTTTTTTTTAATATTTTTTGACCTTTCGGGAAAAGGAAAAATTTAATAGCATTTTTAAAAATTAAAAACTTTTTTTAATCTCTTTCATTGTATTTTTTAGCATTATACCCCGCTTAAAACCTACCCCGACTTTTCCCAAAATCCCTCCCCTTTTTAGAGGCTAAAGCTGACCATTAACGTTGTCTGTAACTCATCTATTAATATGGATATAACCGTTGAGCCTGACAAAGAGAAATTTTTAATTCCATGGCAAAGAAACAAGGACTGTCAGACATCTAGCAATAAAAGATTGGGCAGGATAAAAAGAATATTTTCAATCCCTTATTTCCTGTTGTGAATCAGAAGACACGGGGAAATGGCACTGGGGGGTTTGGGGGAGGTTACAGGGCAAAAGCCTCTACCAAAAACCAAACTTTAAACTTGTCTCAGCAACATCCAAGAAAAATTTTTAAAGGGTTTAAACTTTTTTTTTTGGGGATTTTTCCCTTCCCAAAATATTTTCCCCGTGGGATTTCCCCCTTTTTGGGGAACCTTGTTTTGGGGTCCTTATCAACCCCCTGTTTTTTGAAACAAAAAAAAATTACAATTATCTTAATCCAAAACTTTTTAAACCCTTTTTTTTTATACCCATTTTTTTTGGGGTATTTTTGTTTTTTTTAAAATGTTTTTATTATTAGTTAAAAGGGCAATCAACTGTATTTAATTTTTTTTTTGTCCAGCCAGTTTTTTGGCAATCCCCCCGGGCACATTTCATGGAAGGAAAAAAGCAAGTGTAAGGGTAGGGAAAAATTGTATCAGGGGGACTAAGATTTTCCCCTGTTACTTAACGTTGAAAACCCCCAAGGTCAACATAAAAAGGGTTTCCCGAAATGACTTTTCTTAAATCAGTTTTTAAAGCTGAACCCAAAAAAAACAAAAAGGGTTTTAACGGGCCGAAAAAAAATTTAACTAGATAAAGGCATTGCGTTTTAGGTTTATAATAACATGAATAAAATGTCTGTGTGTGGTCTTCTAAAAATGATCTCACTGTCTCCAGCGACGTGTTAAAATAGAGTAAAAGGGGATTTTTTTTAATTTTTTTTTGGGGACAAACCCATTGGTATTTTAAAAACCATCCCTCATGGAAAACGGGTTTATTATGTTACAAACCCCAAAAAACTTTTAAAACCCAAAGAAGAAAAAGTGAATATTTAAAGGGAAAAAAGCGAAAAATAAACACATAAAAGTTCTTTATTTTACAAGGAAAAAAAAAGATTTCTGAAAGCTGGAAATCATTTCTATTTTGAAAATACAAGAATTTGGGTCATGACTTTTACACAATGACCGAAAAAAGAAAAGGGGGGTATTTTCCCCTGGTCCCAAATGGGGGGCGCTAAACCTGGCGCATGAAAAAAGCAGTATAAAACATGTAGTACTGCACTGTACTGTAGAGAGGAGCTAGTAAACTGACAATCACAGAATGCTTTATTATTAATACAGATGTTTTATAAGTAGAATGTTCATAAAAAAGGTTTGATCGTTCATTTAAATCAGAAGACCCGCAATCTTATGTCATGACCATTAATTTGACTGTGGTTTAGAGAACGTTTCCCCAAAAAAAAGGGAGCATTTTTTTTTTTGAAAATACTGTATCCTCAGGCCAAAATAACCTGAGGACCCGCTCTATCAGAATATATCATAGAAGTCAGTATGGCTAAACAAGCTACAGTTTAGTAGATATTCTGAAATATAGCTTAGAATGCGCACTGCTGTAGTTTTACAGATTAAGTGCTATCACATTTTGATTAGATATACAAATAACAAAAAATTTTCCAAAAGAACATAACTTGAAATTTGTGAAGGAAAAGGGGGAATTGGATTAAAATGCAGTTTTTGAAATATTGCCCTTTTGGGTTTTAAAAATAATTGTTTTTAAATAGGATGTGTCCAAGTTGGGATATGTAATAAACAGTTGAAACCAGAAGTTTATGTACATTATATAAGAAGACACATATGCATGTTTTTACTAATGACATGAATCAAATAAACCTACCCTTTTAGGTCAATTAGGAACCAAAATTTTTTATATTTCCAAAATGCCAGAAAAAATGAGAGAGAGAGAGAATTTTTAAGGCATTTGTATTACTTTCTGCAAAGTCAAAAGTTTACATATATTTAATTAGTATTTGTTAGCATTGCCTTTAAACTGTATGACTTGGGTCAGACGTTTTGGATATCCTTCCACAAGCTTCTCACAATAGTTGGTAGGAATTTTGGCTCATTCCTCCTGACAGAACTGGTGTAACTGAGCCATGTTTGTAGGTCGCATGAGAGCATTGAGATCAGGGCTTTGTGATGGCCACTCCAAAACATTGACTTGTTTATCCTTAAGGCACTTAACCAGTTTGGCAGTATGCTTCGGGTCATTCTCCTTTTGGAATACCCATTTCCACCCAAGCTTTAACTTCCTGGTTGATGTCTTGAGATGTTGCTTCAGTTTTGCCACATAATCTTCTTTCCTCATGATGCCATCTATTTTGTGAAGTGTACAAGTCCCTCCTGCACCAAAACAACCCCACAACATGATGCTGCAACACCCGTGTTTCATAGCTTCTCCCATTTACCTCCAAACATAACGATGGGCATTGTGGCCAAATAGTCCAATTTTAGTTTCGTCAGACCACTGGACATGTCTTCAAAAATGTAGGTCTTTGTTCCTGTGTGCATTTGCAAACATTAATCTGGCTTTTATATGTTTCTTTTGGAGTAATGTCTTCTTCCTGGCAGAGTGGCCTTTCAGCCCATGTTGATACAGTACTCGTTTCACTGTGGATAATGACACAAAACCTGTTTCCGCCAGCATCTTACAAGGTCTTTTGCTTTTGTTTTAGGGTTGATATGCACATGTTGGACCAAAGCACAGTCATTTCTGAGACACAGAACCATTTTCTTCCTGAGCGGTATGATGGCTAGACATTCCCATCTTGTTTGTACTTGCATGTAATTGTTTGTACAGATGAACAAGGCACCTTCAGGTATCTGAAAATTTCACCCAAGGATGTTCCAGACTTGTGCAAGTCCACAATTCTCTTCCTGATATCTTGGCTGATTTCTTTAGGCTTTCCCATGATGTTACACTAAGATACAGTGTGTTTCAGGTGTGAATTAAAATACATCCACAGGTGTGTCTCTAACTAACTCAGATGTTGCCAATAAACTTCCAAAGACATAACATCATCATATGGGCTGTCCCAGATTTTTTAAAGATAGAAAGTAATAAAAATGCCTTAATATATTCTCTCTCTCTCTCATTATTCTGGCATTTGGCAAATATAAATAGTTTTGGTAATCCTAACTGACCTAAAACGAGTAAGACATATTCTGATTTCATGTCAGATAGTAAGAAAAACATGCATATGTGTTTTTTTTTATATAATGTATGTAAACTTCTGGTTTCAACTGTACATAGTTAACAAATGGAAAAGCTAATTTTGCCCTATATGATATAAAATCCTAACCCTCATACAAATTATGACTCCGCAAAGCTGTACAGAGATGTAACATGATACCCAGTGATTTCCTTAGAAGGCTCAGAACATTTTTTTACATTTCTTAATACAACATATTGGCAGACTCCATATGATATATTACAGTGCATTACTTGCAAGAGTATCTGTTTAACATGGTGCCCTACACAGGCCCTTTAAGGCTATGTTCACACGGCTTATTTCGGGGCGTATTTACGGTCGCAATTACGTCCGCAAATACGTCCCAAAATACGTTTCAAATAATGAACAATTAGATTAGCATTGATTCCAATGTAAAATACATCTCATCATTCACACGAGGCGTATTTTCGCGATGTATTTGCGGGCGTAAATACGTCCGTAAATACGATCGTAAAATTAAGTCCCCTGTTATTTATTGAGGCATATTTTGCAATGTAAATCCCCATAGTAAAGAATGGGAAATGTATTTACGACGCGAAATACGTGCCACACTTTGTGACACGTATTTGAAATGTATTTCGGGATGTATTTGCGGATGTAAACACGTCCGTAAATACGCCCTGAAATAAGCCGTGTGAACATAGCCTAAGGCTGCATTGAAAGTAGCCTATTTCTCTGTACTGTAGAAGCATAGGAACTCCATGTGTCACTGTTTGAGACTTGTGCACCTGATTCTAATGTGTACATGAGGTCTAATCACTATATTTTCTTTTATCTAAGATAAACTATTAATCCATCCTGAGTCTGATGTACTGTTATTACTACAGGATTTATAAAAAAATAGTACTGACTAAATTAGTGGTTATGAACTTCTGGAGTGACACAATTCTTTTCACCTGTTTTACATTACAAGAACTGTCCATGCAGTGCAGAGGCTAGAGGGGTCACAATGGATGCACTTGCGACTGGCGCCCTGAGTCTGCGGCCCCACAAGCCCTCCTCACAACACATTTGCATCGCTGGTTGACATAGACCCAGTGACAATGATTACAGCTGGGGCCACCATTAGGGCAGAACAGCTGGTACTGCCATAAGGGGCCCAATCAAACTGTAAAACAAGAGGGGGCCCACTGCCACCTGCAACTACTGCCTCCTTGTTTTACAGGATTGGTAGAAAGAATAGGTCTGTTCCTTGTACCATATAGACTATCTCGATTGTATGCGCGTCCTTGCAACGCACATACAATTGAGATGTATGGCAGGGAAGAGAGAGCTATGTGCTCCCCGCCCCTACTATTTTCTGCTGCGCGGGCAGCACAATGTATTAATATCATCATGCCTCCTGCACTGCTTCCTGTCTTAAGCCTCAAGCCTAAAGCACCCAGCTTGGGACCTAAAACAAATGGACTCACCAGGGGAACGTAAGAGGTGGGTATTATTTTTTTAAATTATAATGGGGTGTCTATAAACCTACCTACTGTGGGCCCCTATATAGCTACCTACCTAATGGAGAGCCCATGTGAAACTACCTACTGGGGTGCCCTATATACTTACCTACATATTGAGGCCCCTATGTACCTACCTACCTTCTGGTGGGTCCTATATACCCGCATACTGGGGGGAACCATATATGGCTAACTGTGGGGGCCTATATACCTACTTACCTACTGGATGGGCTCTATATACCTACCTACTGGGGGCTCTATAAACCTACCTTCTGGCAGGCCCTATATACCCACCTACCTAATGAGGGCCTTATATACCCTCCTACTAGAGGGACCCTATATACCTAACTACTTACTGGGGGCCCTATATAACTACCTACTGTGGGACTCTATACCTATCTACCTACCTACTGGGGGATATACATCTACGTACTTACTGAGGGGGTCTATATACCTAGCTACCAGGGACCTACCCAACTACCAGGGCACCAAGAGGGTTATTATTACCATTTGGGGTACTATGGATGAGGAGTTTATACATGGAAGGGACACAGGTGGGAAGATGATAGAAAAGTGAGGAGTCTCAGGTGTTTGTTTTGTAAATTTTGCAAGGATGAGTCATGACCGGGAGATGTTATCACGGTGGTCTGGACTGGATGGAGAAGAAAGAGAAGAGTGAACGACTCCAATCATAGAAGACGTTATCTGTGAGTCACTGGATGTAAATGCAGTGTAATCACGTATATGTGTGTAAAGCACCTGTGTACAACAGGACAGAGGTGTTGGCTGTGTAGCTTGTTTTTTCTTGTCTTCTTTTTCTCCTTTCTGCCACCTGGCCACTTTTCAAATGAATTTTGATTTACTAATCAATGGTCAACAGCCATTTTCCAGGGGAAGGGAGGTTCAACCTGAAATTTTGCACCAGGGCTCACAAGCCTTTATCTACATCTCTGTCGCAATGACAAGAATAGATGATATTGTACATTACTAAAGTTTTATGATGTCTGTTATAACTGCTATAGAAATAGGATGTGTTGTTTTATACGCAAGTGCTCCTGCCCCTTTGATAAACTCTTTGCTGCTGTATTGAATACTTGAAACTGCTAAGTGATGATAACTATGTTGAAATGTGTATGAAAATGGTTAATGTACTGTCCAGCTCACAGCAAGAGGTGTTGCTCAGGAGACCAATAATAGGGGCTAGGGTTTACAAATTGCTCTGAAACTAGTAAAAGGTGTTTTTTTAGTTGGTTAGCTGTTAATGTTTGTTATGCTCATCAGCTGCATTGACAAGACAACATGCTAGCTGGGGCTCACTTTTCCTTCTCCTACTAATAGCTAGGCAAGCCAAAAGATTTTTGAAAAAGAGAACTATATGAAAGCTGTGTGTTTAGGAGATACCATTATTGTGTTTGTGAGGTAATTCAGTCCCCTACAGGCCTCACCCATGTTGATGACCAGTTTGCCTCTGGCCTGGCTTAACGCCTACTTAGTTCTAAGGAAAGATGTCCGGATCACCTGGGGTTAAGGAAGACTCCTTGTTTGATTAGTCTGGGACTTTTGGGGACTTTTTGTGTGTCCCTGTAAGTGAACTGTCCAAATGGAATAGTGACTGTAATGACAGCTAAAGCTGTGTGTGAATTCCAAATAGCTTTGCGTAAAGGAGAAGTTGATTTATCTTGCCATCCTGACTCTTGCCTGTTTATTTGCACCACACACCAAAGCACCTCACTCACCATCCAGAGCAGTTGTGCTAAAGACCACCATCGCTAGAGAGTGCCCCAGGGGAAAATACCACTGGCCATCCTACATGCAGACTCCCTCGTCACTGGTATCAGTGCTAGAGGAGCATGAGAGGTATGGTTGTTTAAAGTTCTAGCCTCTGTGACCCAAGCAAAAAAAGAACTACTACTGCTCCCATCGTCTCCTCTGCTGCTCATCTCCGGCTCAACATACCACACTGTGCGAATGCATACATATAATAATAAATACAATATAATGCATAGAATACTTGGAGGTATTATCTATAATTACATAAGGTAAAATAAAGCATCCACAATTGCAGTTGTGTTAAGCATATTGCCTACTAAAATAACAGTGATATAGTACTTATAGTTTATGTTACATATGCTTCTGTACTTGAAGCTTTGAGGAGCCATACATACTAGGTTTACTAATGAAGCATAACCACTTTAACTTGTCTTGACAAGGCAGTTTATCAAATACTTGGCGCAAGATCGCAAGAGCAGTAACTTATTTACTTTTTCAACACGTAACAATGTTAATTTAATGGCTGCCCATTAATCGAATGTCAATGGACATACCTCTCAGTGATTAATATATGTTTTGGTTTCATTGAAGAGGTTTCTTTTTATCATGCCAACAGATCTTTCTGTATTATTGTTATTTTATGTAGTATATGCTGAGTGAATGCTTTCTCGTATTTTCTCTTTATACAAATAAAGTGTTCCACTAGCTAGAAAAAGTTGGAACATTGGAAACCTGAAAACGGTCAATGTTTACATACATCCACGCTTCTCGGAAACTGTGTAGAGTTAAAAAAAAAAATAAAAAATCTTCAGACAGCAAGAAAACGGTATATATTTTTCAGACATGTTTAATACTTTGGCTTTTCTTTAAATATGTCTTTATTGAAGACTTGAGCAGTTGACAAATAAGGCTATGTTCACATGGCTTATTTGCAGGGCGTAATTACACCCCCCAATTACACCGTGTGGACGGGTGCGGGAGCAGGGGCGGGAGCGGGGGGCCGGCATCTCGCAGGCCCATAGACTATCATTACTGGCGGCGCGTATACGCCGCTAGAAAATGACATGTCACTTATCTCCCCCTGCGACGGATATGCCGAGCAGGGAGAGGAGACGCAATCCATAGTTCTCTATGAGAACTGTGGATTACCGTAATGACTGGGACGTATTCCAGCTGTAATTTGCGCAGTACGGCATGAAATTACGGACTGAAATACGTCCAATTTTAAGCCGTGTGAACATAGACTAATATACAGTAAGGAAAACAATAAACCAAGATAAAACCACATAGTCCACAAACGGACTTTAACAAAGTGATCAAAACAATCGTGGATATTGACACAATAGTTAAAGTAGGTAGAAAAAGGCAGCTTTGCATACTCTTTTTAGAGGGTACTTTGGATTTTCTAATAGAAATATTTGTCTATGATATTTTATATGTTATGTGGTATAAGAATAAGACTTTTTTTATCAATGGTTCCAGATTTGAGTGTAGATTATGTGTTAAGTGTAGATTATGGTTCAAGCTTTGCTCACTCATTTTCGGAAGCCTTGTAGCACAGTGACAGTCTAAGGCTATGTTCACACGGCTTAACTGCGAGGCGTAATTCCGCCCCGCAATTACGCCGTGTGGCCGGGGACGGGAGCGGGGGAGCGAGCGGGGGGGCGGCCCATCGCCGGCCCAAAGAAAGTCATTGCTTTCGGCGCGTTTACGCCACTAGAAAGTGACCTGTCAATTATCTCCCCCCTCGGCGTATTCGCCGAGCAGGGAGAGGAGACGTAATGCATAGTTCTCTATGAGAACTGTGCATTACCGTAGTTACTGGGACGGATTCAGCCCGTAATTGGCGCACTTCGGCGCGTAATTACGGACTGAATTACGTCCCAGAATAAGCCGTGTGAACATGGCCTTAGAGTGAAGACATCCTATTTATCTTTACATTAAAAATTTGTATAGGGTCTCTGGAATCACACTGGGGTTAGGAATAGGCAGACAAGAAAACTGATTACCTTAAGGCTAAGAAAAGCAGCTGGAGCTTCCAGCATGAACAGAACTGTATGAAAATCCTCTAAAAGGTCCTGAAAAGGTAAACAAATGTATCATATTATGAATTATTGATGATGAAGTGCCTAATGGAGCATATTAAGTAATACCAGCTGGCGTCTTACTCCATTCAGTTTTCAAACTCAGATTCTATTTTTATCGGGGAATGGGATTTGAGCCTATGTGATACAAATTTAATTTAATTACCTTTATTGTATTGAGGTAATGGTCCACATTTTTTTACTGTGAGTGTTAGATTAAGATCCCTCCTGCTGGGATAAACGATACAACCTCTGTCATCCTTTTCTGTCACTCCCCGCACTTGGGCACTCACAGGCACTTCTGTGTAGGTTGCAGATTCATCCCCTTTTTATGTAACTTCCCCATATTTAAGAATCATGGCTGGACCACTAGGAAAACCAAGCACTTCTCACCCCTAGTCCCAATCATACACCCTAATAGATTGTAAGCTCTTGCGAGCAAGACCCTCGCACCTATAAGTAACTTTTTATGGAAGAACTGAAGCTGATGTCAGTGTAAATATGACCTTGTGTACTATGTAGTTTTTTACATTTCTCCTTGTGACGCTTGTGATTAGATTATTCTTATGAAGACAATTTCTTAAAAATATCATTTGCATTCTGTACTCAATACTTAAAATAATACAAAGGTGCCTGATATTATAAAGAATAAAGCTGGCCATATACTGTACCTGAATAAAGAATAGCTGAACTTCCCAATTTGGTGGAATCAGTCAATGATCTCATGTAATCATTCGAAAAAGAAAAATGTTTCCAATGTCCCATAAAACAACTATATTTATTCCAATATATAATAAAACCCACAGCTTGGAATAGGGAGAGAGATTAAAAAATTAAAGTCTCTTATGGCAGCAAGTGTCTGTCTGGGTTTTATTACAGATAAGCAAAATAATTTTTGGGTTACTGAATATACTTTTATGGCTATTTTTTATTCACTCCCCAAAATACATAAAGAGGGATTTCCTCCCCCAGAATGTTCAAGTGTAGCCGGGATACGATCCCTTAATGAAAATTTGCAGCCTCTTATTGGACGAATTCAAGGTTATATCAGTGATACACAGCTTGTTCTTTCTGCTTTAGACCAGATCAAATGGAAAGACAATTACATATAGGTCACAGCTGATGTGACCTCTTTTAATACTGTTGTTCCACATAATATGGGAATGATAGCTATAGATTGCTTCTTTACTGCATATAGTACATCTAGTCAGAATTGTTTCAAAACATACTGTGCAATATTTGCTTAAGCACATTTTTTTGTTTGATTGTGAATAATATTTTCAAATTTCTGGTGCTTCAACTTGTGCAAAATATCATTTTCCCTTGCTAACACCTAAATGGCATATTGGGAACATTTGCACCTATTATTTTTTCTAAACCATTGAATTATTGTTTTGGCTGGACATACATAGACAATCTGCTATTTATTTGTGATCTGAGAACTATGGATTACGCTTCGTCCCCCCGTGCGTACAATACAAACATATTGTATGCGTGGGGAGATAAGTGACATGTTAATTATTCGCGGCGATTATGCACCGCGAGTATTGCATGTCAATGGGGCCCCCCAGCGCTACTCCCAATGCACCCGGCGTATTGCGGCTCGTACTGTACGCGTCGCAATTACGCCATGTGAATATAGCCTTAAGAATCATAATTTGCTAGGTCTAGGTTTTTGGATTTACAATTGGTTATTGAAGCTAATCTCGTAAAAACCCAAACATTCAGTAAAAAATCTTTTTCCTATGGTTGTGGGTCAGGGCCCCCCATTAAGTTTGAGTACCAGACATTGGAATCCCATCAGCTTTGCGTTCTTCTTAGGTTAATTTAAGGCATTGCTACAAAGTCCTATTGATAAACAGCACTATTAGATATATGTAGAGTATATGTTTATATCTTCCCATGCATTTCTGTTTTTCAGAATGTTCACAAGCATTGCAGAGAAAGATTATATAACAGACATAATATTAATGATATGTCGAGCTACATGTACAATGTGTTTGATTTCTGTTAGGAGAGTTGTAATTTGATAAATGGAATGAACCTAATCTTTTCTGTGCGTCTTTACTCATGTTATTACTTACTTCTGCTACTAGACTATACTCAGACTTCTAATGTGATGTTTATGCTGGACTACATTTCATAGCTGCTGCCAAATTGCTTTAATACATTGTTCCTGGTTAATGACACTGGTTATACTGTATAGTTACCATACAGTATAACTCATGTTAAGCAAATAAAATAAATGTGAACTACAAAGACAATATTTAAAAGAGAGCCTTGTCTACTAGATATTAGAAATCATTGCCTGCACCAGAACATGATAAATAAACTTGTTCATTCCAAATTCAATAGCTTTAAAAAGTTAACCCCTTTACAGGAACTTGTCACATTGCAAAATGCAGTCCAAACTGTAATCAGCATGTTAAAAAGCAGAAGAAGCTGAGTGGATCAAAATACATGTTTGTGATAAAGGTTCAGTAAAAGAAATTAACTGATTCTTCTAAAACTCAGCTCATTCTGAGCTTAGAAGTCCAGTGGGCAGCCCTACTCATAGATTGGCAGCCTCCCCTTTATGAAGGCGCATACAGCTGTCAGTCACAGAGTAGGGCTGCCTGCTGGACTGAATGAGCAGGGGTTTAAAGAAATAAATTACTTGTTCTACTAAACCAGTGCACCTGCTAGCCTGCTCCCAATACTCACCTCTCCCCGCTCCTGCTAACCCTGCGCACCTCTGCCAGTCGACACATGCGCCCCTGCTTCCTAGGGTGCGCGTGGCAGCTCTGTGAAATTTAAAAGGTCAGTGCGCTGGTAATTGGCTAATTACTGGGTGCGGACCCTATATCTCCTGAGCACTTCCTCTGCACCCTGCCGGATATTTGCCTGAGAGAAAGCGTTTGTTAGAGTTCCTGTCTAGCTATGTATCTTGACCTCTGCCTCCGTCCATATAGATAAGGCGATACAAACGGGTGCCATTAATGCAGATACCGTGTGGTGCCCTCAGCTCCCAGGCCGCCGCAATGAACTGTTAAGTTCACTGCCGGCAGGCCCAGGAGCAGCATTACCGGGGTAGTGGACGCGGTTGCAGCTGCGCCGGGCCCCCTAAGAGCACGGGCCCCCGGGCAGCTGCTACGTGTGCTACCCTGGTAGTTACACCCTTGGCCGAGGCCGATTTATTTATTTTTTTTACACTCATTTTTCCCTTCCTAGAGTGATAATCTTTTTATTTTTCAATATACATACACAAATGAGGGCTTTTGTTTTGCGGGACAAGATGTACTTTCTAATGGTGTTGTCAGGGCTAGGCTGTGCTCAGGCTGCAGGGATCAACAGGCTGCAGCAGCTGATTCGCAACCCCACCCTAATACACTTGCTGCTGACAGCTCTGTGAGTGACAGAGGTCCAGCCACTCCTGATAGGGGGGCGTGTCGCACCAGCCAATGGGAGGACCCGGAGGCCGCTCCAATCAGCTCCAGGAGCGGTATCCAGGAATCCCATTTAAACTCCCTGAAGGCTGAGTACAGCGCCTGTGATATTCCTGGCTACCTTGTGTTACTTGTTCTTTATATTGTGTTTTGCTTATCCACATACCTGACCTTGGCCTGTTCTCCTGACCCTGGCTTGTCTCCTGATTTTGTACCTCGCTCCCGTTCGTGTTTGACCTTGGCTTGTTTACGTTTATCCCTCTGGTTCTGATTTGTGACTTTGGCATTCCTATTAGATATTGACCCGGACTGTCTGACTATTCTACTTCCTCACATCCCCAGCACTTTAGCAGAGCAGGGACTGTCGCCCAGTTGCCGTCTGCCGCCTAGGGCAGCACGTCAAGTAAGCAGGGACAGTGGGCCGGGTTCCAGTTAGGGCTCACTGTACCCCCCTTGACGTGACAGGTGTCATTCATTGTACCAAAGAATATAATGGGAAACCGCAAAAGAATTCTAAGTGGGGCAAAATGTGAAAAAATGATTGTGGGTGTTTTGCTTTTACGACGTTCAATCTTCGGTAAAAATGATGTGTTATCTGTATGCTACAAGTTGATACTAATCTAGCAATACCAAACACCAAATATGTATAACTTTTTAATTATTTTATTTTCTTTATTTATAAAAATGGAAAAAGGGGGGTGATTTGAACTTTAAATTTTTTTTTCTTTTTTTATACTTTAAAACTTGTTTTTATGTTTTATGCAGTACAACTATATGATTATACTGCAGGTACCACTTCATGCCTGATGGCACGGCAGTGGCTGTAAGGAAGGTAACTGTGTATTTAGACTCTTACCCTCTCCAATTTTTTTCCCGTTAGTGCATTAGATAAAGCTTCTAGGAACATAGTAGTGCCAGAAATTTTACTTACCTGCAGCTGAATATACAATTTCTGACTGTTGTCACTGAGTCTTGTGAACTGCACACTGAGTTGCTGAAACACACACAATGGTTGTGTGACCCAGAAGTGAATCTCAATGCACATGCATAAAGATACAGACTTCCTGTCAGAATGAAAAGCACAATGTGTTTCATTTAATCAGAGAGCAAGTCATGTGACCGAACAAAGACTGTTTCATCAATCAGAAATCCTGTATTCAGCTGCAGGTAAACAAAGTTATTGGCACTACAGAGTATGCAAAAGCAATCTCTAATGAACTAAGGGAAGAAAAAACTTGAGTGGTCCATTAATTCTGCACTGAAAGTAATGCAGGGCTAATACTTTTATGGCACTGCTCAGGACCTGTACACCAGGACCTTTGCAGGACACTGTACACAAGAGCCTGATACTAGGAAGGGCAGGTCCTTGTGTGCTTGGTATCCCTTGCAGGACCGGAATAAGGTATTTTGGTGCCCTATGCAAATAAAGTATATAGCGCCCTCCATTGGAAAATTAAGCCCACTCCATACCTCCTTCCTGCCTTCCTACCTTCCTACCTTTGCCTACCCATCATCCCGGCCCTGACCCCTGGCAATTATTTAGTGTTATACAGGACTTATACACATTTTTGTATAAATCCTTTATAACATTGTGTGTTAAAAAACGTCTCACTGTGCCACCAATGCGTTTGTATGCATCTTCCCACCTCTCGTCTACCCCCCTAAAAATGGCCGTGTGTGCATCACAGAGCTTTCCATGACACTCTTTGTACCCTAAATAAATATCCTTGTCAGCCAAAAGGCAACGTATTCTTAAAAATTTCAATCTTACCCTTGGAGAGAATATTAACACAGTTATGTAGGAAGCCCCAAACTGTGCATTTTTCCTATTACTTGTGTACTCACTATTACTATTACTATTGCTTGTGTACTCACTATTACTCACCTCCTGTCTCTTTCCCCCTCCTTGTAGATTGTAAGCCCTTGCGGGTAGGGTCCTCTCTCCCTCTCTTGCCAATTGTCATTTACCCTTATCACTGTACTCGTTGACTTATGTAATGTATGTAACCCCCTCGAATGTACAGCGCCCTGGAATCAATGGCGCTTTAAAATAAATAATAATAATAATAATAATGGGAATGTAATTGGTCTGACTTCACTATTCACTAGAACAGTACCGAGCCGTCTCTTCTCCCCAGTACAGCCACGGTAAGGAGAATCTATATAAAGACATGGTCAGACATGCACTTTGTCAACCCCTAATAAATATATGGGAGAAAATAGGCATGATTGATTATCTCCCATATCTCTTATACATCAGGACACATGCTTCTTAATGCAGCTTCTCCTCACAGAAGATATCCTGGTAAGGGGAGATTAGGGACCATCTTGTTCTTGTAGTGTTGTTCCGGTAGTTTTTAGTTGGCATCCTACTAGTGGGTGTCCCAATGATACAACATTTTTTGCCTTTACTATATATGGTAAATAAATGCTGTTATGAAGAAACAGAATATTTCATATTTCTCCTTTACAATTTTGTCTTTTCAACACACTGACCTAGTAAATTACAATTGCTTAATACTAAATGTATCTATCTTCTCTTTCTCCTCAGGGCTATACATAATATGCACAGCTTTGATATGCTTTCCTCAAACTATGACCAATAGTTTATTACTACTTAGCTGGGGGATCTGCAGAAAAATCAAATCAAGTGTTAAATAGCTTTTGCAGACTTTTTTGTCCTTCAGTTGAACAGCCAAAATGTATTTCTTGTATGACCTATTAGAAGCATTTCTACCCTTGTGTACTAGGACAGATGTATTTTTTAATTAAATTAAACACCAATTAACTAGAGCCCCCTGACCCTAGAAAAAGAACATCAGTACCCCTCCCACACTGTTTTTTGCAGACAAGGACAGATGTTTGTTTAGCTTTATTGCTTATTGTTATGTCCCTGTTTTAATTTATTTTCTGGACTAACTAGATTCAACTGGGAGGGATACAGTCTGTGAAGCTACTTTCCAGTTTGCTGTTATGCATATTAGCTTGTTGTTGCACAAATAAGTGTTTTCCTGGGAAAACTAATATTTGTAAAGACTGTTATCTCAGTCCTGTGTTTAGTTGCTACAGCTGACAGAGACCCTTAACAGAAATCAACACTGAATAAGACAGAAATGTAAACCAAGAAGCTCCAAGTGTCCTAAAAATGACATGGTGACTAAGCAGTCCTGTATGAATGGCACTGCAACAGTCTGGCGTGTTTTCTGCCATTAAACTGGCGCAGCCCCGTTTGCTATATTTTTAATCAGGCGCACTCGAGTATTAGGTGCATTACAATTCGCCCATGCACTCTGTAATGCGACTGAGACCAGGGGGCATGCTGGAGAGGTGTCGCACTACAACCGTATGAATCTACACATTTATAGTTTTAGTTCGGCAAATCCAGGTGCATTACTGCTGGAGCAGGTAGACCGCCTTAAAAGTGGTTTACCTGAGCCAGAAGTGTCACTTTGTAGTTAGAAAGCTCTAAATATATGACCTGCAGTAGAACAGGTTCATCAATTCAGGCACATTCTATGCTAAAAATGCGCACACAAAAAATGGTGCCTGGGCGCCAAAAACCACATATGTCGCCCTAAGTCTCCACATTAAGGCTGCAGTGTACCTTAACGGTCTCCTCATGGCTTTTTTCCCTTTAGGTCAATAGATTTTGATTATACTGTAGTGCCAGTAATTTTACTTATCTGCAGCTGGCAAGGTGCGCAGGAGGAGGTAGATGGTAATGGGTGCAGGTCAACAGTACTGGGCATATGGATAAACCTGGGTAGCGGATGCGCGTGGATGTTGGCCTAACGGTGTAGGATTGCTTGAAGGGTAGTTCACTGCCGCTGGTAGAACCACAGAGAATCTCAGTTTGGGATCGTTCAGGCTTTACTCACAACAATTTAACTAGTTTGCACTTCTTCCACAGTTGCCTTACAGGTAGACAGATTTACAATTGCAATATACAACATTTCTCTCTCTCTTTTCTCTCAGGCTTCTGTTCTGGCTTCAAACCTCACCCTGCAGGTTAGTGGTCAGGCCTAAGAGATATGCACAAACCTTCAAACGTTACTTAGTCTATAAACATCAGGCTTTCTTTTCACTCTGTTTGTCTCTCTTCTTTTCTCCCAAGACAGTTCCCCAGCCCGTCCTTCAGTCTCTCTCCTTACTACAATTTCCTGTCTACCTGTTCCTGCTTGTCTCTACTTCTTTTCTCTCTCTCCTCCCTGTGAGTATTCTGACTGATGGCATGCCAGCAGCCTGTCCACCTCACTGCAGGCACAATTAAACTTAGAACTCTGAACAGTGGTTTTCCGACAGTTCAAAATGCTCCTTTGGCTGTAGGGACATGATGAAAACATGCAAGTGACTGCTGTGGCTTGTAATGGGGGCTGCACCTGTCATGTGAACGATGAATGTTCACAGCTATAGCTGGGATCACCTAGACCATCATGGCGACAGAACAACAGCATCTAGGAGGTAAATATTCTTCTTGTCTTCTATTTTTCATCATGCCCTGACAGAGGAATAAGCAATTTGAACTGTCGGAACACCCCTTTAACAGAATTCAACTCAAAACCGAACTGCCTAGCACAAGGCAGGCTCCCTCTTATGTGGACCGGCAGCCCTTCCCTTCTCCCTCACACTGATTGACTGCAGGTCTGCACATGGTTCTCCAACTTAACCCCTTACCGCCGAAGCCAGTTTTGGCCTCTGACAGAGCCCCATGTTTGAACTCTGCCATGTATCACTTTATGTGAGAATAACTTTTTGACACTTTTACCTATCCATGTGATTCAGAGATTGTTTTCTCGTGACACATTGTGCTTTAAGATAGTAAGAAATTTTTATTCAAAAGTATTTGTTTATTTGTGAAAAATATCAAAGTATTGTGAAAAATTTGAAAAATTGACCATTTTCAAACATTTCTGCGTGTAAAAGACAGTTATTTCACTCAAAATAGTTTATAACTAGCATCAACCATATGTCTACTGTAGGTTGGCATCTTTTTTTTAAATGTCTTTTTTTTATTTATGATATTAGGGGGCTTAGAAATTAAGTAGTAATTTTCACATTTTCAAGAGAATTTGCAATATACATTTTTTTAGGGACCAGTCCAGTTCTAACGTGATTTTGATTGGCCTGTATGTTAGATATCCCCATAAATGACCTCATATAAGAAACTTAACCTCTTAAAGTATTCAAAACTGCATGTAGGAAGTTTATAAGCGTTTATTAGTGTTTCACAGGAATTAAAGCAAAGTGGAGGTGAAATTTAATTTCACTTTTTTTGCAGATTTTCAATTTTCAGCCATTATTCACAAGAACTTGGTAGATGTGATCAGGGAAATGCAACTTAATATTGATTTCCTAGATTCTGCTGTTTTCAGAGATATCCCATATGTGGCCCCAGTGCGCTATTTGGCTCAGCTACAAGCCCCAGAATAGGAGGAGCACCTACCAGACTCTGGGGGTTCTTTTTTCATTACAATTTTATTTAGGGCCCCCATTTCGATTTGCAGCACCCTTTTCGGGGCTTAAAACTTAATAAACACCCCTAAAAGGGGGACCTCATTTGGAGACTTCCCCCTTAGAAATTTTATATGGGGGGTGTAGGAGTTTTATTAACCCCCCCAAAGGGTTTTTTCACAAACATTTTTTAGCATTAGGCGGGGGAAAATTTTAATTTTTTTTTTCCAACAATCTGCAATTTAGCTGAAAATGTTGGGAATTTTTTCGGAATCCCGTAAAAAAAAGCATCAAAATTTTTTTTAAGCAATTTTTTTCCAAAATTTTGGCATACCTTAATGTGGGTTTAAACTGCTGTTTGGGCGCCCTGGCATGGGTTCAAAAGGGATCAAATGTATTTTGTTTTGGAACGCAGATTTCGGTGGGATCATGTATATTTTTCAAAGCCCCAAAGTACAGAACAGAAAAGGTGAAACCTTCCCCGAAGTCCCCCCCATTTTGGATTCAACACCCCCATGGATCTCATTAGGGGTGTACTGTGCTTTTAGGTGTTTTTGTATTGGTAGAAAATGGGGGCAAAATAACGCGTTCCGACAATTGTTTTTTTTTTTTTGGGCTTTCCCTTTTTGCAAAGGGAGTTCGCCGTTTCGGGTTTTAAAAAATGGGGGGACAGGAAAAAAAACTTTTACTGTGGGGGTCTGTTAACCCAATTGCAAAATGGATATAAATTTTATTATAGTTTTTTTTTCTTGGGGTTTTAATTCCATTTTTAACACAATAGGGAATTAGGTCTATTAAGAATAATTTTTGGCATTTTTTTATGTTGTTCCTATTTTTCTGGGGTTCAGTCTTAACTTTTTTTATTTTTGTTGGGAGCATGGAAACTTGTTATGGGCCTTGGTTTTTTGCGGGATGGGAAGTTGGACGTTTTTTATTTTACTTACACATATGGGGTTGGCATATGATGGCTTTGATCACCATTTATTTTTTAAAAACTATAGGGAGGATCATGCGCCAGTATTCCGTGACAGTTTAGATTTTACTATCTGTGTCAATTTTAACGGATTTCGGCGATTTTTACCCAATTTATATATAGTTTTTGTTTATTTTTTGTAAGCCACTTTAAAAAAAAAAAAAAGTTGTTTTATTTGTGTAAAAAAAAAAAATAACAATAATATTTATGCCATTTTTCTGCTTTTTCTGAGATGCCATTACTTTTTTTTTTTTTCCCGTTATACAGGAGCTGTTGATAAGGGGGACCATTTTTTTTTGCAGGTCGGAACCTCGGGGGGGACGTTATAAATTGGTTACAACTTTGGTGGGGTTTATATTGAGTTTTTGATCGCTTTTTATTTTCCATTTTTTATGTTGCTTTTGGCGGGTAATTGATGAAACAAAAAACAACGCATTACTTTGTGACTGTTTTTTTATTTTTATTTTTTTTTACAGTTTTTTCAACTGTGCGGGTTTTAAAAAATGTTGGGGGGGGGACAGATTTTATAGGGCAAGGGGAGGGGGGTGTCGTTATGCACGTGTCGTAACCAAAATTATTGGCGTACTTTATTTAATTTGATCTTTTTTGGGGCGATATTTGGCCGTTTGAAAAAAAAGGGGAGAAATGTGGGGGAAAAAAGGAGCGGTGTACGTGTTTTTTAATTTTCATTTTTTTTATATGTTTGTGGTTTTTTGGCTTTTTTTCAACTTTTTACATTTATTTTTACTTTTTTTTTACCACTTTTTTTTATTACTTTTTTTTCTTCTATAACAACAAATTCATTCCAGGGATTCAGGATATTTGCTATTTAAAAAAAAAGGGGCAGGGGAAAGTTAAACTCAAGTACTAGTACTTGTTGTTTTACTGGTCGCCATGACATAAAATGGCACTGTCACCATGCCACCCAATTGGGGGCATTGTGGGGCAAGGGGGCGACGTCATAGGCATCGTTTCACACGGGCTTTTATTCGCCGGCGTTTATTGGCGCCGTTTAGTACTGCGTTTGCCGTATTTTGCGGCTTTCAGTAGGGGCGCCAATACGCGGGCAAGCAATGTAATGGTAATCCATGTCTTCATTTTGAGAACATGTGGAATTCCGTTGTCCTCCCCGCCTCGGCGGAATTCCGCCGCGGGGGGAGGCAAAGGTGGGGGGGGGACAATTGCAACATTATTTACGGGCGCGGGACGCAGCCGTTTTAAATACAATGCATTAGGGTCTTTGGGGGCGAGGAGGGCTGGCGCCCCGCCCGCCTGCTTCCGCCCCGCCCCCTTTCGCCGGCACCTTATATTTCACGGGCGGATTTGTTTGCAGCTCAAATTTTTTTTCGGCTTCACAAAAATCCGTCGGGGAATTTAAAAGGCCGTGTTTGAACCACGGCCAATAGGATGGGATTATCGGGGGAAGGGGCCGTTTTTTACTTCCCAGGGGGGGCCATCAGGCAGTGGAGATTGCTGCCGTTTTACAGTGGTGGGCAGCATGTGGGCGTGAGGGAGGCAGGGAAGGGAGGGGAGCTCCCCTCTTTTCCCGCCTGCGGCTATTCATTATTCGGGGGCGCAAACCCATTGGGGAACAGGTTGCAGTAATTTAAAGCGTTTTATTTCACACACGGACCGGAGCTTCATTTTTCCCGTGGCCCTCAAAAAAAAAAATGGGCATTTTCAGGTTGGGGAAGCACAGGAAAGATTCCAATTTTCTAAGGATTTTTTACATAACCCTGCTTGTGTTTTTCAGCGGGGGGAATAAGGGAGTGCAGGGTCAATGGGGAACCCAGTGGCAGGCTTTGAGGAAAGTCCTGTATTTTCAAGCTACTATTGTATTCTAAAAAAAAGGGCATTTCTCTAATTGGGAACTAGGAGATGGAGCGAAAATTGTTCTAACCGGAAGAGGGGGAATTTCGTTTAGATTTTCCAGGAAATCATTCGCGGTTCGGGACCGGGAGTCGAACTTTGGGGGGTTTTACTTGGGTGAAAAAAACGAAAGTGTTGCTTTGATTGAATAAATTGGCTGGCGGAGCACCATTGGCGCTACATGGGGGCAAAGCACTCTGGGGAGGAAGAAGGGCATAGCCTTGCATGGGACAATGTTGCAGTGATGAAAAGCCAATCAGGAAAAGGGGAACCCGGCGGGGTGATTTCTGTGGGGGGACGGGGGGTTCAACCGGCCCCCCACTATTATATAAGAACCGGAAGGCGCCGCTGGGGAAGGCTCACACTCCTCCTTTCCAACTGTACTGGGGGGGGAACAGGGGAGGGGTGGCTTGCTTGCGTGTGATTAGCGCTTTTTCTGGAAGAATAATAGAACTGATTTTTATACAGCGATTTTCTGTGGGTGTTCAGCTTGTCTCAGGAGAGGGGGGGGGGGGGGGGGGGGGACTGTTCTTCTGGAATGTGCTATTTATGGATTTTTTTTTTGGGGGGGTAATTGGGATCTGAATACCAAGGGTGCGTTACACTGCAAGCTGCATTTTATTTTACAATTTCAATATCAAAGGGTGGGATCTAAGCCAGGTCTCCTTTGTTGTATTCAAATGTAAAGAAAACAGCGTTTTTTAACAAAATACCAAATACCCTCCTTTCATTTTGGCTGCTAGAACAATTCTATTGCGCAAATTTACATTCCAGGGTTTAATTTGAAAAGCGTTGTTTTGTGGTGTTGCTGACCAAAAATAAACGATTTTTTTCTTTTTCAACGGGCCCAAATTTTATAATTTATTTTTTTTTGGTAGCCTAATTCACAAGCAAAGGCTAATTACAACTGTATCTCTTGTTGTGTGGCGTAGAAAACACGCAATTGTAACACGCTACTAGTTTGTGCGGCTCAATTCTTTGGCGCAATTTACATCCAGGGGTTAATTAAGCGTTGTTTTGCTGGTGTGCTGACAAAAATAAACCGTCTTTTTCAACGCCAAATATATATATATTTTTTTTGGTAGCCTAATTCACAAGCAAAGGCTAATTACAACTGTATCTCTTGTTGTGTGGCGTAGAAAACACGCAATTGTAACACGCTACAAAGCTACTAGTTTGTGCGGCTCAATTCTTTGGCGCAATTTACATCCAGGGGTTAATTAAGCGTTGTTTTGCTGGTGTGCTGACAAAAATAAACCGTCTTTTTCAACGCCAAATATATATATTTTTTTTTGGTAGCCTAATTCACAAGCAAAGGCTAATTACAACTGTATCTCTTGTTGTGTGGCGTAGAAAACACGCAATTGTAACACGCTACTAGTTTGTGCGGCTCAATTCTTTGGCGCAATTTACATCCAGGGGTTAATTAAGCGTTGTTTTGCTGGTGTGCTGACAAAAAATAAACCGTCTTTTTCAACGCCAAATATATATATTTTTTTTTGGTAGCCTAATTCACAAGCAAAGGCTAATTACAACTGTATCTCTTGTTGTGTGGCGTAGAAAACACGCAATTGTAACACGCTACTAGTTTGTGCGGCTCAATTCTTTGGCGCAATTTACATCCAGGGGTTAATTAAGCGTTGTTTTGCTGGTGTGCTGACAAAAATAAACCGTCTTTTTCAACGCCAAATATATATATTTTTTTTTGGTAGCCTAATTCACAAGCAAAGGCAATTACAATGTATTTTGTTGTGTGGCTTATAAAACACGCATTTGTAACAGTACTAGTTGTGCGGCTCAATTTTTGGCCATTTACATCCAGGGGTTAATTAAGCGTTGTTTTGCTGTGTGTGACAAAATAAACCGTCTTTTTCAACGAATATATATTTTTTTTTGGTAGCCTAATTACAAGCAAAGGCTAATTACAACTGTATTTTGTTGTGTGGCGTAGAAAGATTTAACACGTAATATTGTGGGTATCTTTGGCAATATCAGGGGTTAATTAGGTTGTTTGTGGGTGCTGACAAAAAACGTCTTTCACGCAATTTTTTTTTTTGGTAGCCTAATCACAAGAAGGCTAATTAAACTGTATCTTGTTGTGTGGGTAGAAACGCATTGTAACCCTTGTTTGTGGGTCAATTCTTGGCGCATTTACATCCGGGTTAAAGGTGTTTTGTGGTGTGCTACAAAAATAACGTCTTTCAAGCAATTATTTTTTTTGGTAGCTATCAAAGCAAGGCTAATTACATGTTTTTTTGTGGGGTAGAACACGCAATTGTAACCGTAGTTTGTGGCTCAATCTTGGCGCAATTTACATCGGGTAATTAGCGTTGTTTTGTGGTGTGTGAAAATAAACCGTTTTTAGCAAATATTATATTTTTTGGTGCCTATACAGCAAAGCTAATTACATGTATCTCTTGTTGTGTGGGTGAAACACGCAATTGTAACGCTACTAGTTTTGCGGCTCAATTCTTTGGCGCAATTTACATCCAGGGGTTTTAGCGTTGTTTTGTGGTGTGCTGACAAAAATAAACCGTCTTTTTCAAGCCAATATATATATATTTTTTTGGTAGCTAATTACAGCAAAGGTAATTACAACTGTATTCTGTTGATGTGGCGTAAAAACCGCAATTTATTATTGTTTTGGCCAATTTCATAACAATTAATTACCTTGTTGTGTGGGTAGAAAAAACGCTTTAACCATAAAGTTTTGTGCCTTCAATCTTGGCTTTACATCGGTTAATAAACTGTTTTGTGATGTACAAATAACTCTTTTTACGCAATTTAATTTTTTTTTTGGTGTTTGAAAAGTTTCAACATTTTTTTTGGTAAAACCAATGTAAACTGTACAGTTGACCAATTTTTGGCCAATTTTGCAATTTTTGGCGAATTTTTCGGGGTTAATTAAGGTTATTTGCGGTGCTGTACAAAACAAAATCTTTTCAACCAATATATTATTTTTTTTTGGTAGCCAATTCACAAGCAAAGGCATAATTACAACTGTATCTTGTGTGTGGGAGAAAAACGCAATTTGTAAAGCTATGTTTTTCGGTTTGCTTTTTGCGGTTAATCAAGGGTTTTTTCAGCGTGTTTTTGGTGTGTGCAAATAAACCTTTTAA